>JASBWT010000008.1:600000-821723 GCA_030039255.1 Naganishia friedmannii | reverse complement strand
TAGGAGCTAAAGGCAGTATGAGATGATGGTATTGGTCAGTGATGTGTGTAGAGTGACGGAATGAGAGAGATGCGGGTCAATATACGCTCACGACCTACCGTAAAAGTCATGTGTAAGTCTCTGCTCCTGAGCTGCCAGAAGACCCTCATCATCTTCCCCGGAGTCTTCGCTGCTCTCGCTCGAACTATCCGCAGGCGATTCCTCACTCATAGACAACCTGCCATCGTTCTCAGTACAGTTTCCGTTCTGTCCTGCTGAACATACGCTGGAAATCTCGCCGAGGGCAGCAAGGAGGGACACCGACTGCCCTTCAGCATAACCTACAATGCGAGTAGCCCGCATGTCCGTCAGTAAGTCACAGTTCAAGGACATTATTGTATACTGACTAATCGGGCCGGAAGGAGTCACAGATCCGCCTGGCGTCTCCAGCTACGATCATTATCCCATAACCGCTGTAAGTTAAATGTGTAGGAGAAGGAGGACCAATCACCGCAACTTACTCTTTGACTTCCAGCAGCACCGGTAGTTGAAGCAGAAGGACAGGCTGTATCCGCTGGAGCGAGAGTGTTTCGCTTTCTCCGCTAGTGTGAAACGAGCAAGCAAACTGTGAGTTGAGTGATATATCGGAAATACGCAGAATATCAAGCGCTCTGGCACTACCTTTGCTGTCCGTATATGTGCATCAGCCCCAACTCCTGGTCTCCCTGTCGGAGTACTGTCGCAGCAGCGTTTCCTCTGTGAACCTCCGGATGTGTTTCGCTGTTGCCCCTTCGTCTCCCGCTTGACGCTGGCGACAGGATGGGCAAACCTTCGTTGAGGACTGTTCGTCGACGACAGCCACGAATCTTTCAGGCGCGTGTAGGCTTGAATGATCACACAGTCGGCATATTGATCGAGTGCCTCAACACCAGCAGGTCCTCGACTTGTTCTCGGACGAGATCGGCTCAAAGCATTGAGGTCGAATGTGGTGTCCCGTCCGAGACGTTTTCCTGCAAGGAACGCGCAAAGACTGCCAAAAGACCTCCCTGGCTTGGATCATCTTCTTTGCGGATGGATTGAGAGAAGGTATCTGTCGCATGCCTATTCAATTCACCCCTGATATCATCGCAGAGCGTGTCCTCCACATACGTTGGAGAGAGGACATGGTCAGGAGAACCGCTTGTCGCCGCCTCGTCGTCGTGATCGTCGTATTCCCACAACCCATTGTTTATTAATACGAGCATCAGTCAGTCATGAAACGACAAGGAACGGGCCGATGGCTTTGTGAACTTATGTCGCGGGCAAGTAGTTAGTATTACGTAGTATACGTATCACAGTACCGCCGTTGCATTGGGATCTCAGCACAAGATATTAACATCCTTATTACGAAAGACGGAACTGCTATTTGCCTAAGGTGAAAGACAACGGTAGCTAATCCTTGAGAAAGTCTTGCACTCAAGGTAGCTTCGTAATTAAGAGGTAATCTAGGGTGAGACAAAAGTCATAAGATAGCGTTACAACTGAGGGGGATTCCCTTCCTATATACACTTGTCAGAACCATCCCTTGTCCATCGAGGAAGGTATCTTTCGGGAAGGCAGATATCTGGATATCTGTCAGATATTCAGATATCGTACAGGAGAGGTATTAGAAAACTTTGCTGATATCTAGATATCAATGATTTAGCTATTCGAATAGCTGGCAAGTATCCAGAGTACAGAAGCATTCGGATATGTGGAACATACTCGAATAGTTGGATTATGTTCGGGTACTTCCTGTAGACAAGTGACCTGACGGTCATCAAGTGGCCAGAGGAATCCTAGATGCTGAAAGTAAGGTAAAGTTCAAGGAGCGTATGATGACATAAGCTACTGTACGGATACTATACTCTGAGTGTTGAACTACAGTTGGTGTTTTATCTAAAAGGTTCTACAGGATCTTTACAACTTACCTCTCCTGGTGGCGCCGACGATATACTAGGTGGAGCGTCCGCTAACAACCTCGCCTTTCTGCCCTTCGCGAGCTCGTACAGCTCTATCTCACGTGCTCGGCTCGGTGAAGCTTTGAACGTCGCTTTCTCGCAGTCGGTAATATATATCGTCGTCGGCCTGGTTCGCCGCCTTGAACGATTCGTATTTGCCAAAAGAATGGAGCGAGCCTGTCGTTTCCAAATGTAGAGAGCCGTATAGTACTTTAGTCCTGAGCCGCATATACCATATATACAGCTCAGTCAAGTCCTACCCGCTTCTACTAACGGAAGAAGAAGAACTAGTTCAACAGCTCTAAGCTGAGCCAGGTCGACATTACGTCATCATCTTTATAAATAATATCAAGTCCCGCGCGAGCAGAACTTGAAATAATTCAGGACGCGCGTACATGCTTACGTCATATTGCGCATCCCTAGGGAAAAGGTTGTACCAGGTGCACTCGCGATCCCTTGGGATACGGAATGCACCTACTGCACTACGTATCCTTACCAGCACGAGCGCGCCTGACATATAGCTATTCCTTGGGACAGCTACGGAACCTAGTGCACTCACGATCCCTTGGGATACTCGTTGCACCTAGTGCACACAGCATCTACAAGGATCTCTTAGCACAGCTGCCCGCCTTAGGAATACTATATATAGCTGCTCCGTGACTTTTCTTGTGATAGCCTCTTATGACTTTTATCTCACCCTTTGATTTACCTTTAATTCCCAAGCTACCTTGAGTGCAAGACTTCTCGAGGATTAGCTACCCTTGTCTTTCACCCATGGTGTTCAAGTATCGACTAAGTAATAAGAGTACATCGTTTGTGCTAAGTTCCCACTACAACGGCGGTGCTAACTACTAACGTAGATTAGACCACTTGCCCGCGACACCAAACACCTTTAGGCAGACTCGGCGACTTGCAACCTCGTCAACTTACATTGTTTTCCTTTTCAACCAGGATTGAACGTGAGGTAGAGTCATTATGGCCCAACGGTCCTCGTTGCTGATGGCTGACTTGGCCACCTCGTTGAGATCAGGCCGAAAGATGCGCATGCATGAGCCGATCTGGGCAATAGCCGTCACGAAGCATCTCTTCAGCAGGTTAATATGGATTACGTCCACGGGAGGTACACACCAGAGGCTTCGTTGCAGACATCGGCCTGCCGAGAAGAAGGGATTGAGCATCCAGTTATTCTTTACTTAGACACATTGTCGAGGTCTAGTATAGTAATAGTTAGAGATGAGCTTATAACATTGGTTTAACTCTCCAGCTACCTACTGCGCCCTAGAGATCTCTGACGACAGCCTGAACCTCAGTCCGTTTGACACTTATTACGATTTGATAATCATCTCCGACTTAGCGTCATGCGAGTTATCGTCCGACCGAAGGTAGAAAATGTGACAGCACGCGCGCTTACGTCATCCATCAGGTACCTCCGACCACACTCGCACTCCTTTTGTCGTGGGCAAGTGGTCTATACTACGTAAGTAGTTAGTACTGCCGTTGTAATGGGTACTTAGCACAAACGATGTACACTTACTACTTAAGACGATACTTGTTATTACGTTTGGGTGGAAGGCGAGGGTAGCTATGAGAAGTCCTGCACTCAAGGTAGCTTCGGAGTCAATGGTAAATCAAAGGGTGAATCATAAAGCATGAAGAGTCTCAAGTACAAGCTGAAAGTCTTATATATGTAGTATTCCGCGATCCTAACTGCAAAGTGACAAGAGAAGTCCCTAACTGCAAATGTATCATACTGCTTTGCAGTTAGCGGGTTTTGCAGTTAGCTTTTCTAACTGCAAAAGTATCATACTGCAGTGCAGTAAGTGGAGTTTGAAGTGTGTGGCAGTAACTGCAAAAGGCCTCTACTGCATTGCAGTGTGTTGGTTTTGCGGTGTGTGCAGATCATACATACTGCATTGCAGTGAGTGTGATCTGCAGTTAGGATGCAGAGTCTAATCAGGTATGACGTGGATTAGGTTGTAGGCTGTGTCTCTCTACACTTTTGGCACTCCCAACGCTCGCAATCTCATGGAGTTGCACCGCCATCTCACACCCTAGGGACTCAAATGCCTTCTGACTCCCGTGGGACTGAAAACCTCTGTCAATCCCTTGGAATGCAATCGTACTACGCGCCTCTTCAGGCGATGTGTAGGCGCTTTGCCTCTAGCAGATGAGTATATATAGCTGGTCTTTTCCCTTTTTGTAATAGCCCTTCATGCTTTATGATTCACCCTTTGATTTACCTTTGACTCCGAAGCTACCTTGAGTGCAAGACTTCCCAGGATTAGCTACCCTCGTCTTCCACCCAACGTATTCAAATATCGACTTAAATAATAAGTGTACATCTCTAAGGGTGATGTCGAGAGCCAAGTTACTTTCTCTGAGCAGACCTACACTCGTTCCCTACGGTACGTGTAAGAGTCGGGCAGCTTTGTATCAATTAATAGTATATATAGAAAATTTATAACTATCCATGAACAGTGCAAGATCTTTAAGTGGGATTGGCAGAAAGGACTATGCTTCACAACTATTTGTATCGGATAAGGGAACCGCTAACTTACTGAATGTAATATGCAGACCAGTAGTAGTAGCGAATCTAGCAAGATTACTCAGTATTATAGTTAGTACAATCAAGGCGCTGATCAGGATGTTAGGGAGGGAAAGCGTGTTTCATAAATCATAGAGGCAAAACTTACAACCTTTCTGGCTGTCTTATATAGACGTCAGAAACGGGTGGCGAGGCCAACCCTGTCCAAGGGCTCCTAAGGAGACCTAGGGCTACAACCTAGCTCTGTCACTTCGTGCCGGATTTAGAAGTGACAAAGTGACATAGAAAACTATGTCACTTTGCTATTTTCAGTACAAAGTGACAAAAGCATAAAAAGATTTTGCCAGGCTCCCACCCAATTCCATAACTAAACTAAACTTCGAAATATTACTACAACAAAGGTGGCGAACTGTAGAAGAACTGCACAAGTACGAAGCAATAAGCAAGAGGACAAAAAGGGTAAAGTGTGAAGTACTTACAGTACGAGTGTCGTAAGTCAAAAGCTTGTCGATGTTATATACTTGTCTACTATAACGGTCTAAAGGCTCGGAGCTACACGGTTATTACGTAATACTCACCTGTCTTAGCGACTATAGCCAGTCGATGATACGTGTATCTGACGACGTAAGGGTCGCCGGTCCTCGATCCTCAATACTGAAATTAGAAAAGTCGATGTAGGCGAAGTGAAGTGTGAAGTGAAGTACGCGAAATGAAGAATAGAGAGTGTCCTATAGACGAAACCAGACCTATCGAGGGTAGACCCGAAGATGTTGGAGGGTATACCGTTCTATCTCTACATCTCGAATACTCGGGTCTACTAGCACCCCTACGATAGGCATGACTTGGCACAAGGAACAGATGGTCGCAAAAATCGCAACGTTCTATTGACTCTGTCGTTGAGCAGATCAAAATGGCGCTTTTGGTCTAGTGGTACGATACTCCCTTCGGGTCTTGACAATCCGATTGTATCGAACAGTCTGGGAGTGGTCCTCGGTTCGATTCCGGGAAGGCGCCCTTTTTACTGGCGGTCAGAATCGACGTTCAAACGTCGATACGCTGTTGCGTCTTTTTGCTGATTTTACGGTTACCGCTCGTGTGCTTGCTCCGACATATGCCCCTAGGGCCACTACAGATGATACAGCTACCAGCTAGACCCTCTTTGGGTTCAGACGTGGATTTTGGGTACAACGATCGATTTGACGTGGTCTTCCTCGCCTCCTCCTCTCGATCGTGTTTGCTACCCTCTCCTGTCCTCCTCGACCTTGGCTCGGGCTCTGAGAGATGCAGCGCTCTCTTAGGTATCAGGTGGACCGGCCTTGTGCTCCAAAAGCCGATAATTTGCGCAATATACGTTCCTTGAGTTCCGTCGCCAGCATACTCCCTCTCTCAGCCGCGTCATATTCTCGCAACAGTGCATTGTCTCTGGTCCTGTGCATTGTGACAAGTCGAGGGTTGCCAATGGTCACATTGAATACACTCTCGAGTGGACAGAAGGCCTGCCTGACCTCGCTATAATCTCATGTTAGGTCAATATTTCACAGTCACAGAGAAACTTTGCGTCGTGAAACCTTGTGAACGTTATCATTTCATGCACCACCCATTCTGCCTAAGACCTTGGGCAAAACGTTCAATCTTATGCATCTCGACGTCCAGCCCTCTTCACCCACTTCTGGTCGTAGCCGTTAAAGAATTCAGTCTGAACATTTGCGCAGCATGTCTCTTTGCAAACGATGGGATACAGTACGCTCTTGTCTCGCGGAAGCTGACTCTTCGGCTCTTTTTCGTAAAATGTTGCGGATCCCTGTAGGAGATTCTCGCCCGATTGCTCACGGGCGCTCTCGCGCATGCTCTTGCCAGTTCTTCCGACCTGACCTGATTGATATCCTTTGACACAAATTTCACACGCTTCTCTGAGCCTGCCCGAACGCAACCAACCGGCACTTTTCAACCCCCATCTACAATGTCCGTTCGAACCGCTACCGTTTCTCGAGAAACGTCCGAAACCAGCATTTCGTGCACTTTGACTTTGGACAATGCTCCTGGTGTTCAGAAGATTGAAGTCTCGACCGGTCTCGGTTTCCTCGATCACGTAAGTGGTAAAGCTCTCGAATGCAACTCGAGTGTCAACTGACATGATTTTTTACCAGATGTTAACCGCATTGGCCAAGCACGGAGGCATGTCGTTGGAGCTCAAATGTAAGGGCGATCTCTGGATCGACGACCACCACACCGCCGAGGACTGTGCTATCGCATTGGGAGATGCCTTCAAGCAAGCTCTAGGGGAACGTCGAGGTATCAAGCGATACGGGTCTGCATACGCACCCTTGGACGAGGTGAGTTGACTTGCAGGTGCAGGTGCGGACTGTCCACATACTCATAATCACCATCCATGCAATAGGCTCTCTCGCGAGCTGTCATCGACATCTCCTCGAGGCCGTACTTTGTCTGCCACTTGCCGTTCACTCGAGAGAAGATCGGAGACTGTAGGCACAGCCTTCTCTCGCCCATTACCTACCACTGACATGATCTACATTCTTCAGTGTCAACCGAAATGATTCCTCACTTGCTTCAATCCTTCGCTTTCGCTGCCGGAGTCACTTTGCACATCGACTGGATCAGGGGCGAAAACAATCACCACATGTACGAGATTGCCATCCGCCAGCACCTTGAAGATACTGATGTCTGACTTTTTTATAGTGCTGAATCCGCATTCAAGGCTTTGGCCTTGGCTATTCGACAAGCTATTGAGAGGACCGGTGGCAACGACGTTCCCAGCACCAAGGGTGTACTGGCCCACTAGACTCGCTCAACCACGACTTTATTTTCGATGTACCGCAGTGCGAAACATGCGAATCGGGCATCTATCCTGATCCTCGATATATCATCAACGATAGAGGGAAACAATGTTCCATGCAAAAGGACATACCGTCCGTCTAGATGTTGTACAAATGGTGTTACAAACTATATTCCCAAAAAGTCCACGATCTCTGATTCGGTCTCCCAAGTCATGCCAAGATATCACCAACCCTGCATCTGACCAAGACTCTGTCGGGATTTTCGAGGTTGAGCTCCACCAGCTACTCGCTTGGCAAGGTCCGCTGGAAGACTCGCGGTGACATTCTGTCGCTCATCATCACTGTCGCTCTCGGAATCACTATCGTCGTTTGCGTCCTCGTCCGTATCAGAATTGGCAGCGTTTTGCGAGCTGGTCCGAGCGGGATTCGGCTGTGTGGCCGAACCGTTCGTGAACTTTGGCGCAATAGCCGTACTGAAACGCGAAGCTCGACCTTTGCGGAGAGCATCGGCGCTGAGACTGGACAGAGCTGGAATACGGCTCTGGCTGGCAGCGATACGTCTTTCCTTCCTGTTCGTCATTGGTGTGGTGTTGGCTTCGACGTTCAAGTTACCATTCATAGCTGGGGCGGGCGATTGTTCGTGACCTGGGTCTTCAGTAGTCGCAGGCTGTACAACATGATGGCAAGGTCAGTTAAACAAGCGAGAGTCAACCCAGCGACAACTCACCTCTTCCGATATAGAGACAGGTTGAGATTGCGCCTTGGGCGCCTTCGTCCTCTTCTTGGGAGTAGGTGTGGGAATTGGGAGGGGTTTCGAAAGGTTTGTCTGAGATTGCGGCTCACGGGTACGAGAGCGCAACCTCCTTGGAGATGCCTTGGAGGTCTGGCTGAGATCGACGGACTGAGAAAGGGCAGAGTCGATGCGCAAGCCATTGCCCTTGGAAACACCGCGAGCCTTGAAATTCGAGTTTGATGCATCACTGGCACTAGTTTCTTCGACCGCGGTTACGCTATCAATCGCAGCTTGATCCGCTGCTGCATCTTCGTCCATTGCATCCTGGAAAGCGGCGACACCGGTACTGGGCATGATAGGAGACGCAGGGGCGGCTAGATCGGTGAGGGTCGTGTAAGATGGTCTCTTCTCCGTCTGTGTGAGAGGTATGATTGGATTTTGCGTCAAAGAGAAGAGACTGGGTGTAGCCATGCGGGCTGTCATCTCGCTATCTGTGGGCAAGGAGACCTCGTCTGTAGACTCTGCTTCCGCTTCGAGAACCTGTTGTTTGCTGGCTTGCGGGGTGGGAGAACGGTCTAGGTGCTGAGTTGTGGAGCTGCTGAGTGACCTTCTGTCTTCTACAATGTCGTCGATTTCCATCGAGGCAGGAGCACTTATAGGAAAAGACAAAATCACATCTGGTGTCGGTCGCTCTAGCGTTTGATTTGTTTCCATGTCCTCGACGGGATCGCTCGCAACCACAGCATCCTCGTCATCGTCCTCATCGTCGCCCTCGGGTTCCAAGTCGTCGCTGCCAGGAGTTCGCATTCGCCGATGGGCCTTTTGCCATGCATCTTGTGATTCCTCTGAATCCGAGGGGTAACTTTCAGGAGACGACGAAGGCAGGCGTGCAGGCCGCTGGCTCGATCGCGGCAGAGGTATCTGAGCGGAAGATGCAGGTGGGGTCTCTGCCTCTTGCGACTCTGTTTCATCTTGCTGGATAGGCTCTATAGCCCTGATGACTTTTTGCTCTGTTAAAGGCCGGGTCGATTGCGATCCTTCTGTTGAGGGCTGGATCGTTGCCGCCGCACTATCGTGCAAAGACGACACCGGCAGTTGCTCCGGAGCCGAAGAGGCCTGAGTTGGCGCAGCATGGGGTTCGTTCGCAGAGGTGGCTTGAGCTTTATCGACAACCGCATGTTTAGCCCTCCATTCCGCTAGTGCTGCTGCAGCGGAGGACGGCCTAGCCGCGCCTTTCCCTTTTTGGGATGGCGTACTTTCTGAATTCGCTGAATGGATCTTTGTAGCAGGGGTTGTAGATTCTCCTGAAGCCCGTCTTCGATCTTTTCGTGTCGATTCATTTTCGATTGCTTCGGTTGGTGCACTACGTGGGAGTTCCGAAACTGCTAGTGTGGTTGCGGACATCGCTGAAGGCTCATTGAATGCATTTTGAGAACGCTCCGGCTGGACCTCGGATGGGTGTGTGGTTGGGGGCGATGAAGTTGTCGCAATAACGGGCAAGTCATCTTTCGTGAATTCGTCGACGTATTGACCGATCCTTGATGACACGCGGGCTTCCTTCCTCTTTCGATGCGCTTTGCCAGGCGTTGAGGGACTAGCGGTAGGCTGGGTGGGAGCGGCGGATAGCAAATGTGAAGTATTCTCCCGAGCTGCATTTGGTGGCAAAGCTTCCGGTAACGTCACGTTGTCGTTGGCAGAGTCGTCCACAGCCTCATCGTCCAGTGTGACGTCCATCGTCACATCTTGTATGCCCGCTGCAGGTGAATTTCGAATATCCTTCTTCCCCTTCTTCCTCTCCCTCTTCTGCTTCTTTAGCTCCACGCTCGCTTGCTTCCGTCGCTCCGAAGCCGCTTGCTTATGTCCCTCCGAACCTTGTCGCTTGTTCATTTCCTTTGTCAACGTCGCGCCCGTTTGATTACCATCCGCTGACTCGACTCCCGGGCTTGGGGTTTGTGCTGATATTTTCTGTTCAGTCTTCCTGGCCTGTTGGGAGTCAGGCGTTGAAGTAGTGGTAGCAGCTGTCATCGAAACAGCAGATGGTAAATCGGAAGGTGAAGCTTGGCGAGCTGTATTTGGAAGCACTGCTTCACTCGACTTTACCAAGTCGTTGGCAGAGTCATCTTCGGGGGCGTCAGTCGTCGTCGTCTCGTTGGCAGAGTCGTTCATCGTCTCGTCCATCGTCACATCGGGTGTGGAGGTGCCGATGGCTCCCTGGACTCGTTCCTTCCTTCTCATCCGTTTTTGCCGCCTCTTTAGCGCTTTCGGTGATACATCTCCATCTTCCGATGGGTCGACAGCGCTTGTACTTTGTGCTGAATCCTCGCGTTCAATCTGCCGAGCCAGTTGGAGAGCTCGTTCGCTCGCGCCCGCCGCTTTTAGTTTCTTCAATTCTTCCTCTTGCCGATGCCGCCGACGTTCAACTCGATTCAGTGACTTGTTTCCGACTCCAGCATCTGCACTGGGCTCCACATGTGCCGATGATGATGCACTGTCGCCAGCCTCGTTGACCTTTCGTTTCTTCGTTTGTGTCTTCTCTGCTGGGACAGCCGCTGAAACGGTGTCGTGCGCATCGACTTCATCTTCTTGGGATCTCTTTCGCTTCTTCGTGACCTCTCCGCTGGGCTGCACAGTCTCCTGTAGTGTCTCGGTCGGTGTTTCGGGAGCCTCTTCGTCCACTTCCGGTGCCTCCGATTGGGTCATCACATCGTCAGCGGTAATAGAAGTGGACAGCGAGCTCCTCGCCACTGGCTGGAAGCGAACCTCTTTCGCCGGACTCGGTGCAGCGGTCTCGGCAAGTTTCGGGACGGCCTTGGCTTTCTCCCTGGAAAGCGTTGGCGTCGCAAGAGTCGTAATAGCGGGCGTGTAGGTACCCGATGACCTTGCATTCTGCGGCGTTGCAAGTCCTGCTTTATGGGTCGACAGCAGAGGGGTGGACAGAGAATAACTCGGTATCCGTGGGGTTTGAACGGGAGTGACGGGGATGCCATCGGTTTTATTGTACACCAGGACACGAACGATCTGATATGACGTTGCAGACGCCAGTCTCTCGATAAGACCGCGATAATCGATTTCTATTCCGTAAAAAATAACAGTCAGGCTCGTGATCCGTGTCAAAGCATAGCGTACAGCGTACCGTCTACGACAGGCATAAAGAAGCCAGGATTCCGCAGATGTTCGAGGTGGATTTCTTGAGAATATCGCAGATCCAGAGCTCCGTTGAGGAGGAGCTTCAAATTTAGGAGATCTTCAGGCAGGTCTGTAGGTACCGAATCATGTTAAGGAGCGAAACCAAACGGATTTCTTTTTGACTCACTGTCCCAGTTAGTCTCCTCTAGAGTTCTGTCTTCTTCATCAACAAAGCGCACGGGAAGAGAACCCTTTGCAACGAAAGCCATCTTACTACGAGCAGGCAAAGCTTTGACCAGCCGGGGTTGTTGTGTCGAGCTCTGTGCCGGAACAGCATGCTTTACGTGCTTGTTCGCTTTCGTAGAGGCAGGAGTGTGAGAAGCACGGTGCCCATTTGTGTTGTTCAATGGGGTCCTTGGTTGCCTGTTCGTCTGAGGAGCTGTCTTCTTGTTAGCTGGAGTGGCTGTCTTCTTGTTAGATGCAGAACCGGTCTTTGGCGGCTGGCGAGTGGGTGTCGGAGTGGAGAGCTGTCGGGGCAGTGCTAGCGGTATTGGAGCTGGGATCGGAGTGCTCGTGTGAGCATCCGTAAAGCTGACTCCCTCCATGGTTGTGAATAACGTTGAGGCCGGTAGTTGCCTTGAAGTAGTTGCACTGTTCAACTAATAAGTTCATCATCATGATGGGTTGTTTGAGTTTCATTTCGGACGCATATTTTCCAGTTTGCTAGCTCGTCGGCAGTGGCCGCCCAAGAATTATAATAGCTTCCTCAGATCACCTTCCATAACAAGAGGCGCGAATCCGACTCTGGGCAAGCAATTCCTTCTTTGAATGGGAAATGGGAAGTTGTTAGTGGAAGTGGTGTCGTGGTAGCTGTCAAGGTGTCCAATTTCTGACAATCCTTCAATTATTGGTTCTCAGTTTCTGCGATTCTCTACGTTTTGGGCTTTTAAAGACATCCATGTCATAAATTCGTGATCGTAACAATCGTCCATATACAAAGCAACAGGTATTGAAACCATGCCAGATAAGGTCCACCAAGGAGACCACATCGTACAGCGACCGCACCACACGAGGGAACGTCAACCAGCGACATTGCCTTTGGCGAAGACACGGCAGAGAAGGGAGAGGCATCGCATACCATTTATCGTCGACCGACAGTGCCCTGGCTGCGTTGATACGAGTTCAAGGCATCCACCTCTGCCTGAAGTTTCGCCAAGGGAGATGGTCAGCCTCGGCATAATAACGCTTCTTGAAAAGAAAAGGAAAAGACGCTTACCTCAAGTTGCTTGATGGCCGAATGAGCATTCTCCAGATCCTTGTTGAGACGGTCCCGCTCCGCAATAAGCTGCGCGAATGCAAAGGTATTAGTCAGGTGCTATCAAACAGTCACGATATCCTTTTAGACAACGCACATGCTGCTCCCACTGCCTGAACCTCGCTTCCTCAAGCTTGACCTGTTCCGTGAAGCGCTTGCGCAACAATTCCTCCTCTTCTTTGAATTTAGGGTTATCCAGCTTCTTGACTTTGGGCTCCCCGAATTTACGTGTCTCCATCTGGGTCTGTCGGTACGCTTCGTAGTGCGTTTCCTCGGTTGTCGAAACAAGATCAAGCATGTGCACGCGGAGCAACAAGGATCGCAGCTTGCGGAAGTCGCAGTGGTCTTCGTTGTCCACTGTTTCCATGTAGATGTGTCAGCCCGGATATTTCTCGGACTGCAGAATTTGTACTCACCCTCGGCGACTCCCCATCTGTACTGCCTGCCCTTGACTACCCGCCCGTCAGACGTCGTCACATCTTCGGTACTACCGATGATAGAGAAAGGCATGGCGGACTGCAAGGCATTCGGTTTTAGCTCATGTTCCACCAGACTGGGACTCGTAGTGGATAACAGAAACTTGCCATCAATGCTTGCGAATGTTCTGCGCTGGCTTCATCATCGGCCTCCACTGGCGGAACGTAGACTTTGATACCCTGCGCAGCAATGACTTTGCGGACCTGAAAAGATGGGGAACATAGAAATAAGCACTTGACGTCCTTTCAACATGTCACGCTGCTCAGGTCAGGGCACTCACGTTGTCCTTGAATGCAGCGATATCGTGAGGCGTCATGGTATCTGCCTTGGCAATCACGGGGATCAAATTAACTCGCGTTCCTAGCCGCTTCATCGTTTCAATGTCGAGGGGTTTCAACCTAGAGGAATGCAAGATTTGGCCATTAAAACAATGTTCCACTTTTAATACCGGCTCAGCACGGTGGCTCACGAATGTCCAAGGGGAGCGATAAAGTAAAGACAAGCGTGAACCCTCATATCGACTTTATCGCTTCGGTGGGGTTGCTGTTCTTGACGCATAAAGTTCTCATGTTGGTCGTCCAAGAAATCAATGATAGGTGACCAGCTAATATAGACAAGGGAGGTGAGTGGGACAGGAAAGCAAGTGGTTGAAGCAAAGAACTCGCCTTTCACGGTTGTCGACGTAGTCTCCGAAACCGGGTGTCTCGATGATTGTTAGCTGATGGGGCGCAAAACAGTACGCTGTCAGCGTTCGGCAAAGATACTGACGCGGCAAGGCAGACGGATCTGCTTACCTTGAGGGTGAATCCACGTTCCTCCAATTCCGCTTTCATAATCTCCACTTCGGTACCTCGACTCATTTGCTTCTGATACCTGTTGAATGTAGTACGACGTCATTACCTGTTTTATGGCACACAAAGTAAAGCATGTCGATTATCATAAACGTACCTCGCACGATAATTCTTCGGCGGAGAGAGCTCGGTAGAGAACAACGTGTTGATCCACGTCGATTTTCCCAAACCAGACTCTCCTATGACCATCCGAGACGGACAGAAATGCGGGCCCATCAGCACCTATTCGCTCAGAGTCCGATAAAAGGATGTCAGAGGAAAGATAAACGTACCGACCACCATCAGCGTGAAGTGTGCACCATTCTTGGCCACTATCTTGTGCTTCTGGTTTGGCAAGCTATGGAGTACGAGTGAGAGTGATTGGATCATGTCAGACAGTAGGCGAGGGATTCGCGGGAAAGGAAGGCAGTTGGTAAGTTTTCCGTCAAGCGGCTATCGACCGCTTGCCGCTGTGGCATATCTAGAACTTACTTTGCGATACCAATGCCGTTTCCAACCATCTTGCTGTCGTGTGACCTGGTCAACTATTCCTTTCCTGTTCGCTGTCGAAGCAAGATATGTCGGTGTCGCTGCAAAGGAGCTGAACGACCAGTAGATGTTTGATGAGTGGCCGGTTGGTGAAGGACTGGAACTGTCGTACAGCAAGTCTAGCGAACGTGAACGAGTGTCCGGACCAAGCTTGATTGCGGAAATGTGAGCGTAAGATGCCTGCGTTGATGCAAATGATCACCTCCAGACAGTCCTAATAGACACAGCTATAGACACTTGATGCCAAACGGAAGGAGCTTGTTTGCTTCCTCTCGCTTCCCCCGTGACGCGATTCTTTGGCGCGCGTTTCAAGCAAGAAGCTGAAACATCTTCCTTCCCACTCATCTCAGGACTGCTGACTAGGACTTGGTAGGGACATCCAACATCACGAGTACTGGCTGTCACCGTGCCCTGTCTCGCCCACCTTGCTCAGCGACGGTGAACATTTTCGTCTCCTTGGTCCGGTGTGAAACTCTCGAACCCTTCACAAAAACAGACGCGATTAGGTTTGAAATGGAGAAGCAGCGTCGCTATGTAAAACGGAATAGCAAGTGGTATGGCGCCGGTGATTCGGCGTACCTTTCGGCCTTTCGCCACTCCACTTCACTCCCATCAACGTTCCATATTCTAGCTGACGGCGGGATCAAGTATCCACTGAATTATATCACATTGTGTCTCCCCCTCGCAGAACCATCGACAGATGGCGCGCGCTTGTTCTCCGACTCATACAACTTTGGGCTAATTTGGAAACGTCTGACAATACTGAACACAACACCCCATGGATTTACAAGTCAGAAGCAATTTTCATACCCATAAAGCTCTTTCCCTTGTTCCTCGCAAAGAACTCAGGGTTCTTGTTGACCATGTGGGCGTTCTTGGAAGCCTGCTCGATCTCGCCGAGGTCCAAACTGGCCTTCTTCTCATCGTCGGGCAACAAGGCGTAGATGGACTTTGCGTAGTTGGGGTCGATAGCCCACAGCTGGATGAGGTAGTTCTTCTGGACGATAGCATCGGCAAACTTGAGCAGACGAGCGGTGTTGGAGTGCAAGTTGTTTCGCTCGGTCTCGGACATGACGCGTTGATAGAGCTCTCGAACCTGAACGTATTCCTTGGGCGTACCCTCGTGAGTCCAGTAACTCTTTCGGGAAACAACGTTGCTTCCTACTTGGTATGGGGTCTCCACCAGTTCCGCGCCACCAAACGAAGGTGTTGTCTTGGTGGACGGAGCAGCCTTGTGGTACGAGTTGGGGAAGTAGACCGGCTTGCCGCCACTGTTGGCGTCGATTCGCATGGAACCATTGTAGTTGTCCGGCGAATGGAACTTGGACATGAACGGGCAGTTGACGGGGATTTGGTGGATGTTGGCAGACTGCAAGCGGTGGTACTGGGCGTCTCGGTAAAAGAACGCTCGCCACTGGAGCAAAGTGTCGGGGGAGAGCTCGATACCGGGAACCAAGGAACCGGGCGAGAATGCGGCCTGCTCGACGTCTCGGTGGTAGTCTTCCGGGTTTCGGTTCAACTCCATGTATCCAACTTCCTGCATAGGGAACTGCGATCGAGGCCAGATGGCTGCAAAATCAATGTAGAATCAGCAACAGCGCTCCAATGAGCTCCAATAGAGTGGAAGCCAAGATACATACCAGTGACGTCGAAGGGGTCGAATTCGACCTGCTCTACCTGCTCGGGATCCATGACCTGGATCATCATCTTCCACTTGACGGATCCGCCCTTCTCGATAGTTCTAGAGCACGATGATAATGAACGAGTAAGTAAAGTTGCCGATTTTCCTTGAATGCGGAAAGGTACAAGTACTCACTCGAAGAGATCACGCTTGGCGAAATCGGGGTCTTCACCACATGCGACCAAGGCTTCGTCAAAGTTGAACTGCTTGGCGCCGTGTTCGGCCAACCAATGGTATTTGATATAGACTGCCTTGCCTTCCTTGTTGCTCCATCTGAAAGTGTGTGCCCCATAGGCGTTGAACGCATTAGCCACTGGTGTCGCATGGTCGGAGAAGAGCATTAAACCAGCGTGATTCGATTCCGGTACATTGGCAAGAAAGTCGAACCATGCATTGTAATCAAGCAAGAACGATTTTGGATGTCGTTGTTGAGACCGAATATTATCGGGACCTTGGAACGGGTCACGCACAAAGAAGACAGGGAAACTGAGGCCAACGAGGTCGTAATTGCCGTCCTCGGTATAAAATTTGACAGCGTGTCCCCTTGGATTTCGAGCCGAGTCAGGATATTCCCGACCGTAAGTGACGGTAGACAATCGGCAAAAGATGGGTGTTTCCTTGCCGACGGTAGACAAGAAGGAGGCCTTGGTAAGGTGGCTGACGTCCTTGGTGACGGTGAATTTACCAAAGGCGGCCCAACCGGCAGGGTGGACGATTCGCTCTTGAATCTTGGATCGGTCGAACGCCTAAGAGGGAGGTTTTCAGATTGTGTGCCTTGATTCGCGTGAAAGGAAATGCCACACACCTGCTGCTTCTCCAACAACATGGTGTCTCCCTGGTATGGGATACCACCAATGTTCAACGGGTGACCACTGTCTGGCAACACCTGACCAAAGTTTCCGGTGTAGCTAGGGTGGGGTGGTGGTTTAGCGATTCAGCCCATTCGTCCTGCAACACAGTCACACTACTTACAAAGGGGAATCATCCTTGGCGTGTTCCTTTTGCACCAAACCAGCCAATCGAGCAGCGGTCTCGGCAGGACCATCGTTCAAGGCGCTGAATGCCTGAGATCGTTGTGCGACACGGGGATCGACACCGGGAATCTTTTCCAAGGTTTGAGCGATAAACTGAGCCATGTTTGGAGGAGAGAATTTTCTGTTCGGCGGAGGAATGATTAGGGTTAGCGACGATGCACATAGATCTAGGCAACAAGTGGTGATGACTTGCCTTAGCTGTATGAATGAACGACGCATACAAGAGCTTGTGCAGCGGACAGGAGCCTATCGCCCAAGAGATTCAGCATCGATCTTATATCCTCTCGGAGTTGAGCCGTATGGATGCATCGGGGATTCCGGCGTGACACCTGCAGTCAGCTGCATGAATGCGCAACACCCAATCACTAGCCGGCAGTTGCAAGGAGGTGCGATGCTCGGAAGGATGTATTGCGTCATAGCTGCGATTCTGAATCGTCGGGCGTGTTGTAAAACACCAGAAACCTTTTGTTCTTCGTCATCCACTATTCCAAAGCTTCCATTCCAGTAGTGTCGAGCGGGAATACAGTACCGACAGATCAGCTGTACGTCATTTTACCACGTGTCGGTAATTCCTGGTTCGCGCGGTGCCGGATCACGACCGGCAATAATAATTACAGCTTGGTTGTTTCACGAAGCTTTCACGACTTGTTTGTAGGAGTGAAGCGGTCATCAGTCTCAGCCATCGAAAGCATTCTCTTTTGATGTCTCTTTTGATGGCCAATCCAGCTCCTCAATTCCCTGGTGTCTATCATTATTATTCAACCTGGTACGAAACATCCGCTCACACGCTCTTCAAAGCTCCCCACTCGGAACCCCTCTGCTTGCTGCGAAGCGCGAAATACCGGTTCATCGGACCTGCGAGTCTCTCTCTCGCCGTAGTCCCTGATCGTCCTCTCATTTCAGGAGAATTGCAACAAGGAGTAGCGATGTGGGGAAGACACGAGTGTATCATTAGATACCCGCCCTCGTGGCGTTTTGAACGTCCTGTCGGTGAAGGAGTCCAAGCGACCAAGTTCCGCGTGTCAAAATCGTCGAGAGTCGAACATTGGTAGGGAGACCGCCGCATGGATGAGCTGTCTTGACGAGGACGCTGTCAGGCTAATGAATGGTTGGACAATTTGTGTTCCAAGCTTCTTGGGGCATGCAAGCAGGCGATTCTATGCGCTCCTTCAAAAGGATCAAGCGATCAAGTAGGCTCCTCCTGGCGAATATGTTAAAGCGGAATTGCACAAATTCGTATGCCACGTCATTCGATTATCAGCCTTCTAAGAAACGCGTCCAATTGTAGATCGTACATCAACCATTCTATGAATTGCTCAAGATCCATGATCACTTCCAAGTGAACGGTCAAGTGAAGGATATTGAGCTTGACAACTAGATCAAAACACATACCAGCACCTCGAACGCTGGAATCTATTCTGCATCAGTACCCTTCCCTGCGAACACCTCTGCAAGATGGCTGGCGAGTGTAAGTTTCTGAATTTCCGTCCAGTTGCAAAGTCCTCATCAATACTGACTGTATGCTTTGTCTCTTCTCTTCTGATGTCCTGCCATTGATCCGACATCTTCTTACTCGCCATATCTACTACTCCTTATGATGGCACTGTATTAAATCACAGCTCGAACAGAACTACTAAGATGGATCAACAGTGTCACTCAGGCTGGGATCACAAAGATTGAGGAATGTGGTACAGGTGCCATCTACTGCCAAGTGAGTGTTCTGGGTAATACAAGGGAGACCATTCCTGCTTGAAAGGGGTGTGAAGAGCCATAAAGGATCATGAAAAGTCTCGGAAGGAGAAAGTTAACAGCCCTGATTACTTAAATACTGACTTGTTCCTTTGTTTCTACGTAGCTCATCGACTCGATTTTTGGTACGTCGCCTATACAGAATGAAGCGCCCAACAGCACCTCTTCTTAATCCTTCTCACTTGATAGGTGATCTTCCAATGACAAGAGTCAAGCTCAACGCACGCCAAGAATATGAATATATCAACAACTACAAAGTCCTTCAAGCGGCATTCAAGAAACATCGAATCGACAAGCCTATCCCGGTAGAGAGACTGATAAAATGCAAGATGCAGGATAACTTGGAGTTTACGCAGTGGCTGAAGAAGTTTTGGGATGCGCACTGGCATGGAGAGGAATATGATCCGATTGGTCGGGCGTGAGTTGTGTGTCCTTCCTGTCGAACGAATAGATGGCTGATTTATCGATGCGGAGACCAGTGGTGGACAAGTGGCTTCGGTGGCGAACCCTGCAGTGATGGCGGTCCGTCCGGCTTCGAATGGTGGTCGTGTCAGCTCAGGGAGTGGCGCAAGACGCACACCAGTCGGTAGGTCGCGGCTTAGAAGACCTCTTGCCAAAGTAGACGCTGATTTCACCTCCATTTTCACGATAGGTGGCCCAGCACGTGTGACTTCAGTGGCATCACAGGCCAATCAACGAGAAATGCTGGAGCTACGTGCACAGGTTGAAGAACTGCACAATCATAGCGCGACAATCGAAAAGGAGAGTGGGTTCTACTTTGGCAAGGTAAGTGTGATTGGACAACTTGTATATGACAAGCAGGTGGGCACTAACACTTGCACCAACGATAGTTACGAGATGTGGAAGTCATTGTTCAGCAACGGTTATCAATGCCAGACACCGAAGTCAGCAAGTCTGAGCGTGAGACTTTGCTTAAGATTCAGGCGATCCTGTATTCCACAGAGGTCAGTAGCGTGGTCGACGAGAATACTTTGACGGTTAACTAATACCTGGTCTTGCACTTCGTTCTCTTAGGAGGGATTCGAAGCACCACCCGCGGACGAGCTTGCGCTTGATGGAGAGGACAAGTTTGAACACGAACAACTCGAAGGAGGAGTACAACAGCTGCACGTTGGAGAACAGTTGAACGTGTCCAGGGGTTCGCATGCAGGTGAAGAGCATGAAGGACAGCTGTTGCAAGAGGAAGAGACTTTCTAGGTCTAGAATTTTGTGCACCGCTGGCTCGATTTGGGATATACAAGAAGCGGATCGTCTGTGTTGGCTTTTGGTAATCGTGGTACATGACGTATCGTCGTGGTACACGCTTATGATTTATGACTATTCAGTCTGATCCAAGCAGATGAATCGGACAGGGGGGCTGGGACGAATCTGAAAGGAAGGCCACAAAGGAAGGCAGAGTTTCTTGCGGGCAAAGGGGTTTCAATTCAATCACCATTCGAGTTTGCGTGGTATAAGGATATGCGAAGGCGACATCCCTTCGCTCCGCGACTTTCCGCCTGTGATCTAGTCTTTATCCCCTCCACCCCATCGCCCCATCACCCCCCCTCGCCATCCACCCTATTACCTTAAACCAATCCCACATTTATCACATCTGCCCCTACGCCCTTTTATTTTGACCGACATGACGTTCCTTGATAGCTTCAAACATCGGGCTGTCGCCGCAACGTAAGTCACTACAGAAAACCATCAAGGTGGCTGGCTAAAGACATGATTGATCGCTCATCAACAGGAGTGAAGAGGTCGTGTATCTCCCTACAGCTTTACAAACAACCCTAGAATCGCTGGAACCTCTTCCTCGAACCAAGGCTGCAGCGAGACGTATCGACCCACTCAACCGCCTGGAAACCGAACTGTTCACCTTGCAGCCATTCATCGATTTGTATAGAAACGCGTACAGTCGGTGGGCTGTAAATCCCCCACAACTGTCAACCTTTTTGTCGCAAACGCAACTCATGCATGTCAGACTCGAAGCGGAGAAACAAGCCGTCCGACTCAGCTGTAATACAGATATCCAGGAAACAAGAGAGGTCGCTCTGCGTCAGCTGTCGCGACTCTTTGATAAGACCCTCACGAGCGAAAGAACGATGCGACAAACTGGAGCAACGGTCGTTCCTTCAGCCAATCGAGACGCCACATTAAACCAACGTCCTTGTGGTTGGCTTCGTGAGGCGCCAAAGTACTCTACGTTTGACGGAATGAATGGCTCACATCTGCTCAAGTCATGCTTGTCTACCGTATCTACGGCCCTCTCGATGCAACGTGTACCGGACAAGATTCCTCTAGCTGGTCAAGCTGATTTCCACCCCTTTTTGCCGCCATTTGACATGTCACTAGAAACCGAAGCGTTGCAAACTACTACTATTCGGTGGACGTGAAGTCTTGGACAGCGGGGGAATACGCGAGGACAATTCTCACAGCTGGACTCCACAGCTTTCGACATCGTGCTATGTCTTTTAATATCATGCAGTGGTCTTTGACCCTTCATCCCCAGTTCCAGAACCCGTTTTCTATGTTATATATAACATGCCTCAGCGGACGGCGAGCTTTCCTTCCGTGATACGTGATTGCCATATTCAAGGCTGTATCAATCCAATCACCATTGTCATGTGAGCTAGTGTACAGCACAGATCTGCAAATCGAGTTGTTTCTCGCATTGAAATGCGGTCAGCTTCTTTCTTCCCTGCAGACTTAGTCGCCGAGTGAGAGAAGCGATTGGCACACGATGCAGATGACATGATGGACGAGATTCGATCAATGAAACATTCGGAAGCCCGTTTCACTTCTGCCTCTTCTTCCCATTGAAGCGAACAATACCAAGAGTTCTCAAAGGGAAAAGGCAGGCTTTTGAGGAATCTGCTTCTCGATCCAGAGGCATTGGTTCAGAATGCCAGGGTTAATGACTGCTTCGATAATGTTTCAGAGAATGATTTATCTGAAGAGCTATCTGAAAGCGTCTTCCAAAAGCCATGCGCCGGGTCCTCTAAGATGGGTTCTGATGAGAGAATTGACTTTCATCAAGTGAGGTACCGATTGATGAAGCGTACGAGAGGACTATCCTTTGATACGGGAAGCAGGCAGCGAGAACGCTTGAAGGAGAATCATGGTTTTAACTAGCATATATAGGTCTTCTCATTCCTGCTATGATTCGTAGCAGCCGTTCAGGTAGAGCTTGAATTACTTCCAATAAGTCCGTACAGGTCCGCTGTTCCGTATTTTATCCAGATCAACAGGAAGCCCGAGAATGGCACCAACCGCCTCAAATGCCAGGACAGGACACGATGACAAAAGGAATTCTGCGGAGGATCGCAACATGCTCCATCATCGTCGTGGTCTACCTTCGTTGCCGAAAATCCACACCTCGTTTAACGAGGAAGATGTTTTCATCTTGCCTGTCTTTCACTCTGAATTGACAGAGACCCCCCAAGACGGTGGAAAAGCGGCGTCGGCGGTGGAAATGGTGATGTGGAGCCCAAGCTGCCAACCGATGTTGTATTCACCGTTGACTCCGATCTCGTCGCTCCATCCTGCTGCTCACCGGAGGTCAACATTCAAGGATGGGAAAGGTCGACCGTTCGTTATCGAAAAAACGGCTGATGTTGATGAAGAAGGAACGCCGGATGATATCTCTTTTGGGATTGGCATTCAACGTACTAAGTCGAGCCGTGAAAGTTCTCCGACTGTGCTTCCGGAGGACACTATCTCAGAATTCACAAGGCGAGATGGGCTTGTCGCGATAACAGACCTCTTCTTTTGCATCCAAGAAATGAAGGCCGATTCTGGAGCAGAATCTGCCACCGGGTGGTCGTCCTCAACGCCATCTATACCGAGTTCTACCAACGCATCATTATAAGACATGCATTTACGCCAAGCTGTCGGGTTGCATCTCTTGATCGTTGTCGATGCTTAGAGCAGACAAAGTCATAAGATGTGACAGAGCATTATTACAGAAGGGAGAAGGGGATCAGAAACGACTCGTGGGAACGAAGAAAGGCTAACTTCATGGCTCATGGTGGAGCGATTGTAGCACTGTAGTGGGGATATTGGTAGAGATATAGGCGGGAGAACGAGTCACGCATAGAAGCATGAGTTATCTAACTGCAGCTGCGAAGCTATGTAGCTGCGACAAGAGTATATGTTTTACTGTTATTCGTTCCTGATCCGCGTGCTCGCATACAATTATGCTGGTCGAAGTGACTGGGTACCTTATTGAACCCCATTAGAATCTAGCGGACAAGCCCAGTAAACATTCGCTCGAAGTCGTTGATGCACGTTTCAGATTTCAGACTGATATGCACAATCATGAAACGTGCGCAAAAAGACTTGCGACAAGCGCGGGGCACATCAGCTGAGCAATCCCGCTTTACAGCTTAATGGACTATGTCGTGATTCGGAAAGATCCGCCGCACTTGTCTTTATTGGCCCATGAGGTTCGGGGCACCTTCGAGAAGCACGGAGTAGGCAGTACCTCTGACACTCGGCCGATCCCCGGCCCCAAAATGCCTGAAAAACAGCCCTTTTGGGGCCGATTTGTCCAAACTTTTTGCCTCTACAAAAGCCAGATTTGGCCAATTTGGGGCCGGGGATTTTTTGGCGTCCGACCTTCGGCCGGCCGCCCGCGAGCTGTCAATAGAGGATCTCCGAGGAAAGAAAAACAAACAGGAATCCGTCTGCTGGGAAAATCGATTTTGCTCTGGAATATCACCTGATTTGTCCAAATCTGGGGCCGGGGAGCAAATTCGATGATTCAAAAAAAGGCGAATTTGTCCAAATCTGGGGCCAGGGAATCGTTATTTTCCCTCGAGCAAAACCCCTGATTTGTCTAAAAACTGGGCCGGGCTTTTGTATGAAGTGTCAGAGGTACTGAGTAGGCTTCCTCTCGTGCTTCGCTATTGAACCGAAAAACGGATCTCCGAAGCGTTCTGTGGAGCTTCTCGCCAGAGTCGGGGCGTGGAGTGCAGCGCGGCAATGGCGGCTCGATGGCATGATCGGATCTAGAGCGCCGTCAGCTGAGATTTTCATTGGCTGTTAGTGGCGGGAGTGTGTTTTCGTGCAAGGGATGGAGTGCGTATGGTCCATTGCGAGCTCTTGTCGATATCCATCATAGTGGTATCATCATCATCGGACAGAACATAGTCCTGATACATCTCGTTGACGACAGGAACAGTATAGTATACTGCAGATATCACAACTTCAGCCCATAGGCAAAGCACTCGGTCAAGAAAGACGTCAGTTGCGACGACCTTCCCGGGTTCACCTTCGTTGTGATGACATTGCTAATCTTGCCTTCCGTTTCTTCCTTAGACATACGACGCCAATCATTATATGGCTTCGACAGTAAACACTCCTCAAGCTCAAGCTTTGTACCACAATCACCATAGTCAATTTATCGAACCGAGTAACAGCGTCGGAGAAAGGGATTTTGCAAAGGAAGCACACGTTCCCTCGCAATTCTTGAATACCCAGTCGACCTACAGTATCGACGGAGCAAACAAGAACAACGGAGTTCAAGATGAATGTCATGATGATTCTGGAAACGGAGACGTCGACATGCGAAAGCGACAGCGAGTCGAATATACCGCGGCCGAGGAGGATCAGCACTCGGAAGGCATCAACCTGTCTTCCATCCCCGCAGAGCTCATTCACCTCACCCTCCTCAACCTTCTCCCCGCGCCGAGTGCTCACGATACGCAAACACTCTCCATTGATCCTCGACCGAATCCCACCGCAGCCGCCGAACTACGGCGTTCGCTAGTCAATTTGTCAAAGGTCAACAAGGTGTTTAATGAGCAAGTCAAGCCTTTGCTGTGGAAGGATGTAAGAGTCGAAAATGGTCGAGGATGGATGGGAGTTGTCGAGGGCCTAGTCCCTCAATCCCAGTACTCGGAACACCATGGTCACCTTCATCCACACGGACACGCTCAAGCACCCGACCCATTGTCTATCGAAAACAACCACTCGTCTTCCCCTTACCTCGCAGCCTCTGCGCACATTCAAGATGCCGCTCACCCACACGCATCACCATGCATCCCGGCTGAACCGCTTCCCATGCTGCTGCCGGAAGAAGTCTCCAACAACGTTCCTTTGCGACCGAACGAGTTGACTTTCAGTATCGCCGTCGCGCCTGTTCCCGAACCGGTCGCGTGCGGTAGCTGCGGTATTGATATGCCTCAGGGACCGATGGCGTTGTCTATTGGCAATGTTTCCGCTGTTGTTGAAGGAAGCCGATCCGCAAACGCGTTAGGCTTGGGCCTGGACACTGGCATGCCTTCCAATGGTATTTCGGCCGCATTGTTGTCGCCTACCAGTCTCGGTGAAAACTCCGTCGCAGGAAGCGCCGCTGGACCCGCAGCCACTTGCGATTCTTGCACAGCCTCGCCGCCTCAACAGACTCGGGCTCTACTTGAATCGCCTCCTTTGGTCGTCGGCCAGGGATCATCATCTCACCGAATTGCTTCCCCTCGTCGACCTTCATTCACTGCAATCCGCTCTTTCGCAAGCTCGGCACACTTCCATCGACACATGCCTGACACGCCACATTCGACACCCTTGGGTTTCGCTACTCCTTCCGTGAACGCTCCCGCCAACACTGATGGTCCCGTTGCGCCTCCGAGCACTGTCTCATCGCGTCCCATCATTTCGATTCCGCAACGCATGAACCCGTATTTGCCATCGCTACTTACCCCTCCGTCCTCTCGACGGTCCTCCCCGGCGAGATGGACCCGGGCAAACTCTGGATCAAGGTCACGAAGTCGATCTGCAAGTCAGTCCCAGATGCGAGGTCGGTCACCTTCGCCTCCGCCTGCCGACAACAATGCTGGTCGGGGAGGCTCACGGCCCGGATTGACCCGTGCTCCAAGCGGATTGAGGCGAAGTCTTTCTCCAGCCGGTCCTCTTGTAGGTTGTGGAATGATGCGGCGACGAATGTCGGGTAGCCGTATGCGAAGCACCAGTCCCATCGACGGTGTTGCTGTTCCTTTGCCCTCGATCGACGATGATGAATTCGAAGGAAAAGGAAAAGGTGTCGCATTTGGGAACAAGCCTAGTTTGGGTCGACGCGTCAGTGTCAGGCGTGGACGAGGAACCGATATTGGTTTTGCAGGATACGAGCATGCCACCTTCACCGCTGGTATCATGCAGAGGTTGGATGCACTGCATCCGGACGATGCCTCAAAGGAAGAATTTGCTATGGCTGCACCTCCACGATTGGAATTACCTGAACAAGACTACTTCAACTACTACGACCGAGACTCTGATGCGACTCTAGTCGATAACACTTGGCAGGTGGAAGAGCTGGACAGGGCTTTGGAGGTGGAAGCGATTCATCAGCATGAAGAAATGGATGGAGTCGTTCCCGAAGTTGCGACGTTGTACGATGTCGAGGCCAAGGCCAAAAGTGTGCTCCAGCCGGATGTTGCTCAAGAAGAGGTTGAAGGGGAATGGTTTGATGGATTCAATGCGGAGCAAGGTAAGCTATTGACACATTGTTTCCAATATTTCCTAAACTGACCAACTTGTGCCCATTTCGCAGAAGCTGCACCTGCACGGCCTCCTATTCCCCAAGTCCGCACTCTGTCTTTCGCGTCTTTCCGAACCACTGGTACTTATCGTACTCAGGAAGAGGCTGTACGAGGTAAATTCGTCACCCCGACCCGACTGCTAAACGTCCTGCGACAAGTCCCTAGGCTCAAGTCGCTTGCCATGACCGAATACGTCGACTCCAGTTTGGTCAAGTCCGTTATGGAAGAGTTGTTCTTCCGTGGATACACCAAGCCTGCAGAAGCACCGCGCCGACTTGCGTCCATGAACGAGAACGGTGACATGTTGGATGAACATTTTTTGTTTGAGCAAGAAGAATGGAACCGAAGGGAAACATTCGAGTGCGTCGAGGCAATCGACTTTACCGGTTGCGTCAGCAGAGTCTTCAGCGAAAGCTTGCAAGCATTTGTTGACGACTGGTTGACGGCGCCTACCGAGGCGCAAACCACTGAGGACCAGAGTGGCAATGACGACCGACGTGGTCGAAGCCGAGATGTCCGAGATATCACCGTCGCCCACGAACTCGCTCATGGTGAACTCCCGGCTCATCCGGTTGACGGAGCAACATATGCGTGGAAAAAGCCAATGTTCACTGGCTTGAAGCGCCTCTCGCTGCGAGGTTGTGTCACCTTGTCGTCCGATACCATCGCTCGACTCATTTTGTGCTGTCCCAACCTCACCCATCTCGACTTGTCTTTTACTCGAGTCGCACCGTCTACACTGGAAGCATTGCGCAGCATGCCGTCCGTCCGACTTGAAGCTCTCAGTCTCGCTCGAAGTACTCGACTCTCCGGCGAATCCATCCGGGAGTTTTTGGTAGAGGCGCCTGCTGCTGCTACCATTGTCGACTTGAACTTGTTCGGTGATGCGACTTACATCTCTCCTCTCAGTGCGCTGGATCTTGAATCCATCATTACGACCGCACCCTGCTTCAGGAGCAAGCAGCTCCGTTACCTTGATCTCTCGTCGGCGCCTCTCACGTCCGACATGCTGGACCTGGTTCCCGCGCAGCCGCACTTGCGATCTCTTGGGTTCAGCTTCATCCCGTTCTTGGAACTCGATGCGATAGCCGCACTCCTTCGCGACAAGGCACCCAACGTCGAGATTCTCACCTTGACATCTTCGTCCACGCGAGTTGATTTGCCTCCCAACCTGTCTGCTCTCCAGACCACCATGGTGCTTCACCAAAAGCTTATCAACCCTTTGACTATGGCCCCGTTCTCCATTATTCCTCGACCGGATGCCAAAATTGTCAGTCGATTGCGAATCTTGGAATTGAGCGAGACTGTACGAAAGGCATTGGGCCCTACCGGTGGCAGCCGAGACTGGAAGGTCGTGAAGAGCAAGGGTGGCCGAGGGTGGTATGTTGATGTCTCTGCGGGCTGGTTGAACAAGAACGACCAGGAGGACACTCGAACGTGCCGACCGCTTGTTGGGTCGCGTGAAGATGATGGATCAAACCCGGATGACGCACTCGTTTACACTCGTGGTCTTTCTCAGGACCACCCGTGGAGGCAGTACTTGAGCTCTCTCGCAGATGCTGCGGGCAAGGTCGGTAGTGCCGTCGGTTGGCATTCCAGGAAGATGGAAGTCGTTCATGGGCATGGTATGCTTGGGCGAGAAGAAGGCCTTTACGGCGCCGGTGCCTTTGCATTCGAAGGTTAGCCCGCGGAAAACAAAACAAGAACGAAGGACACGAAAAAAAATCGCCAGCACCTTGCGACAAGAAACGAAATGACCGCTTGACGACATGTATGAATCTAGTATGTACGTTGCTGTGCGACTCGAGCCGATCTCTCGACTTTGATATAACGACCATATAGAGAAATAACGATCGCGAAGGACTGTTGAAGCTATTCCTGTAGACACTATAATGTAAACTCATGATCTATCTGCTTACGCACCCCTCTCAGCTTATATGATTGAACTGGCGTGACTAGAGTGTTAGTGAGGTGAAGGTGAAGGTAAGGGAGATGCCCATCTAAACAAGGCCGGCTTTCCGGACTCTGACTCTGACATGATACCAGACGTGCACGTGCAGCAGCTGCTGGACTTGACTACTCGGCCGAAGAAAGCCGACGGCGCGGTACAAAGGATAGCAGTAAATGAGAGTGAATAAGTTCACGTCCTTGTGTTATCGAGCAAACGAAGCCTGGAGGTCGGAGGTGTGAGGCAGGTGGAGCTGTACGCCGTATGACTGGAGACAAACATACCGCTCACTAGGGAGCCCCACCAGCCGCCAGTCCGTTGGCCTGTTGACCTGTTGTCGAGAACCTGTTTAATGATCATGATTTATGCATATATCACCAAATAAAGTCACGTGTCGATCGCGCCATGTCTCACCAAGACCTACCAAGACTGGGGCGGGGGCGGGGTCAATATTACCTGCTGAATCGACGTTCAGTTGTGCGAATTGTCCCGCTGATCATCAGCCACCGTCGCCCATAGCAGTCGTACGACGCTCAACTGTCCTTAAAGCTGCCGTTATAAGCTTGTCCAACGCACCACCGATCCCCTCGAACTCGCGTCTCTCGAACTCGAGACTCATTCCGCAGAACGATTTACCGGGGCAGATAACAATGGTTCCATTCGGACGACCAAAACGTAAGGTTCAGGAGGTCCAGGACGATGACATTTCGCTCGCGGACCTTCCTCAGATTCAAGCCGAGTCGCAGGTCAGAAGGGGTAGCGAAGGTCTTGCCGATAGCATTGCAGCTTCGGATTTTAGAATAACGCCAACCAGAGAAACAGGGGAAATCGGCTACCAAACAGATCGTGACGATATTAAACCGAAGCAGGATTATCCACTACCCGAAACAACGGTGTCCGTCGAAGATACGTACCGCAGCCGAAAAGGTTATGCGTTGTCTAGCTCGGGACAGAACAAGATCGATATGTTGGAGAGTGAGCGATGGCAGGGAACAGCAGTCAATGAAAGGAGGGACGAGTCTAGGTTCAAAAAGATATGGAGGGTGTCGATGAGGCATCTGAGATTCGTTGGGCCTGGGTTGGTCAGTTCTGTAAGTGCCAGTCCAGTTTCTTCAAATATTTGACCCGCTAGGTAGTTTGTAGGCTCAATGAAATCGCTTTTGTCATCGCTCGCACAGGTTGCCTATTTCGATCCGTAAGTACTAAGCAGGATCCCTTTCAAATCCTTAGCACAACCAGAATACTAAACAACCAATCATTCCCATATCCGCAGCGGAAACTGGACAGTCGATCTCGCCGCCGGTTCCGAATTCGGGTACAAGCTCTTATCCGTCATCCTCATGGCAGGTATCGGCGCCGCCGTATTGCAAGTCCTCTCCCTCCGCTTAGGTATCGCAACATCGATGTCTTTACCGGCACAGATTCGTGCGCTCTTCCTGAGGATTCGGGAGCATCCGAGAGTAAAGCCGTACAGATGGAGGAGGCGTGCGACGATGGCGGGCTTGTATGGACTGTATGCTTTGGCGGAGATCGCTATCATTGCAACCGATCTGGCAGAGTTGCTAGGGAGTGCGATCGCGTTGAACTTGTAGGTCGTTTCTCTTTCGCTCTGCATTTACCTTCACTGAACTTGAATAAATGTCGCGGACGTGAAGGATATTCCCGCAACTGCCACTATACGCAGGAGGTAAGCCCAAATATTCTATCCCGCTCGTGGCGCGTCTCATTCTCACGCCCGCTCCGCTTTTCCCCGCAGTCCTCATCACCGCGGTCGATGTGTTATTCGTTCTGGCATTCTTCCAGAAACCGGAAGGGGGACGAAAGGGAATGATGGCATTTGAGGGCTTGATTGTTAGCTTGGTGAGCATGGAATCTGTGTCCCCAATATAGCAGGATTATACTCATAATCGCTTCAACCTTATCTCGGGGTGGCAGGTTCTATGCGTGTTTGTCTGTTTCGTCATTCTGATTATCCAGATTAAACCCGATTGGCCGAAGGTCTTCCAAGGATTTATTCCTTCATCTGTAAGTAGCGAGTCTCTTCGCCTCGTTCTGCAGCTGACGTCTTGGTTGGTTTCTGCAGACAATTATCGGACCTAAAGCTCTATACACCAGTGTTGGAATCATTGGAGGTATGTTTACTCTATCCGGTCTTCAAGCAAGTAGCGCTCACCAAGTTCTTCTTAATTATAGCCACGGTCATGCCCCACGCGCTCTTCCTCGGTAGCCACCTCGCAACAGTCGACAGACTCGATGTTGCCCCTCGTCCGCCCTTGGTCCACTCTCGGCCCTTTTTTCAAAAGTTCGCCAGAAAAGATCTGCTTGACAAGTTACTACATCGCTGGCGGCCTGCTGCCTCTTCTACCACAAGTAGGCAAGCAGGTAGACGAGCTTCGACTTCGAGCCAGGCCATGGGTGGAAGCGAAGACGCGGCTCCTGATGCAGGGAGGACGGGCAGGGATACACCGATCGACGAGGAAATCGAGCACATGATCATGAAGGATCAAGTAAGGTACGAGGCGGAGATGAACACGTTTGACCGAGTCAAGTTTGCGTCGATCCACATTGGCCATGCTACTGTAAGTACCTATGTCATCTGTGACTCCAGCTGGTGGAATGCTCAAGCCGCAATCTTTACCTATCGGCCCCAGATCGACACCGTACTATCTCTGTTTGGTTTCGCTGTCACGATCAACTCCAGTATTCTGATTTTGGCTTCAGCTGCATTCTTTTATGGTGGAAACGATGCTGTACGGAAAGCTGGTGCAGAGGCGGACCTTTTCTCCGCCCACGATCTCATCGAGCAGCAGATCAGTAAACGTAAGTCTAACGAATACATTGTGCGAATAGACCTGTGCTAACCTTGAAGGAATGTGCATCTCGATTCCTGACAGCCGCTGCATTTATCTTTGCATTGGCTTTACTTTGTGTACGTGTACATGTAAGCGTGCGCATCATGCTTCCCATTCTGACTGGTGTCTTTTTCCTTCTTCAGTCAGGACAGAGCGCTTCCATTACTGCCACGTTGTCAGGGCAGGTTGTCAGTGAAGGGTTTATCGAATGGAAAACAAGTGTAAGCCATCACTATATCCGACGTATAATACCGAGAACTGACCCACCTTCTATCAGCCCTTCGTTCGGCGCATTGTCACTCGACTACTCGGTGTCATCCCCTCAACTGTTGTCGCAATCGCTGTCGGTCGAGATGGCCTGAACCAAATGCTTGTGGCTTCTCAGGTCATGCTCAGCATAGTCTTACCTTTCGTGATCGCCCCGCTCGTTTACCTGACGTCACAAAATCAAGTGATGATGGTCAAGAATGGCGGACCGGAAGGTGATACTTCAAATCCGCCGAACAGCGGCGAAGTCACCACCCCGACATCGGCTCTCCAAGAAACCTCTGTTTTGGACAGTGCACCGACCGCCGCAGCGTCCTGCAACCAAGCAAACTCTTGTCCGCCGTCTTCTAGGTCGGGAAGTGATCGCATCCAGCCTGCACCAGGAAACACGTCGCAGTCGTTCGTTAACAGTTTGCGGTCCATGTGCGATTTGATCTACAACCTTGTCCGGCATGGGAGCACTTCCCGGCCCGCTGAGCCAGAGTGCGACGAACACAGGTCTCGCTCTTTCAAGTCGCATTGGAGTGCTACCGCATTCGGTTGGGCGCTCTGCACTGTCGTTACGATAGCCAACGCCTATGTTCTACTCATGCTTGTGATGGGCTGAAGCTGAGAGATTTGTGTATTTCAGACAGAGTGCCTGCAATTATGTAGTATTGGAAAACTGTTGTATTACATTGTCCATTCGCTTATCAATACATGTTCAGAATGTCTAGGTAGGCGGGATGAGTGAAGCGGTGGGATTTGTGTCCTATCCATTTCCGCAGTCCTTGGATGAAATACTCATTGCTTTCGTGAGCTGTGAACGATCCGAAATAATATCGTTTATATCATTATCCAATTTTCGTAAAGTCTTTTCAAGGCTCTTAACACACGAACTCGAGTCTGCTGTCCTCGTATCAGTCCGTAACTCTTCCGTTCTGACTGAGGTGGGGTCGGGGTAAGCATAGTAAGAGCGAGAACCCGGGTTGTTGTTCCCGACATACGAACTGAGCGGCATCATGGACCCGACTGTGCTGGGAATAGTGAGGTCTTCAGGTAGGCTAACTTGCGCTCCGTTATCATATGTACTGCTTTGTTCCAGCCCCCGCAGGGTGCTACAGACCTTATCGCGCTCAGACAATATTCCTCTTGCCAGCTTTTCGCCATCGTCGCCGACACTACATCTTCAACCGCCTCGTTCGGGTCCTGATTGTCGAGCCACGTGATGACTGCAGAAATCTTGTCGGTCTGCGTTGATCTGAATGGTGATAACTCCTTTCGTACAGCAGCCTGTTTGCTACAGCTGGTGAATAGATTTGCTACTTGGACAAGCGTTGTCGCTCGCGGAATCTTTACCTTCTTTTGGAGTTTCGTGGACACTGTTGGGTTCTTCCAACCACGCAATTTGGCATAATTGAGAAGACATGCTCCAGAGTTTGCGCGCTCAGCTACTATCCAGTATACCTCTTGCAACTTCGAGTCATATCTGCCGAGCGCTTTGTCGAGTTTGTTGACCTGTTCCTCTATGACGCGTTCTTTCTCCCGCCGTTCCTTCGTGCGGCGATCTAAATCATCAGCTTCCTGCGCATCGCCAATAGTCTTCTCAGCGATGTTCAAAAGTAAGCACTTATCGATACAGCGAATAACGATTTGGCTTACACTTGCTGTCGGGGCGGTCGACGGACGATTTGGAGTCCACGGACGACCGTCAGTACCGACAAGAGGCTCTTGACTCAAGCCAAGAACGCTTGTGGCTTTTCGTAACTTTCGCCACGTCCCTTCCCCCCATACCATGGCTGTCCGGCGGTGTCTTGATTATTCGTCAGATCGTTCTATCGTAAAGTAGAAACGACAGATACCCAACAGAAGCAAAGGTAGGGGATTTTGACGTGAATCTGCAGCAGTTTATGTAGTGGGGTATCGGTGAATGCTGAAAAGCAAAATACGACATTGCACTGCCACAGAGTCCAAAAGCGGACCCCTTTGTACATCTCAAGTCACCGTGATCGGAGGCGGTGTGGCGAAAGAAGATCGAGTCATTTAAGCATACTACAGGGCTGTGAAGCTAAACAAAGGTTGACTCGTCGTAGCTGCCTTTGCATACGACACGATTTCAGCCGAAGGTGGTTTTCGGTGTTCGATTTCGATGATCGCAGGCGCAGGACAGTCTGTATTCGTGGTGGATCCCTTCATCCATCCTCATCGCAGAAGTTTCGCGCTTTTCCTGGCGGTATTCGATACCTGGAAATTATGACTATCAAAGGTTCCCACGGCGAGGGGGCCGATACCAAGCACTTACGAATATATCCAATTTCAAAGGGGATCCAGATCGGGTGGAAAGGATTGTCGAGTCGAGGAAAGTCGGGAGCAAGGACGGTGACCTTGGACGCCCTGACGGAGATTCACGATAAGGTAACAGCAGCAAGCAGTCTATTACCTGGTTGTTCTTGTCTCGGAGTATAGACCAGTAGGCGCATCTCCAATCAAAGCGCAACTAGGACGACACGCAGTTGCGCTAAGAGATAAGCAGGCGAGAGGTGGCTGCTCATCGCTCATCGCCGTCCGGAATGGGATACTGACTGTCAGCAAGCACTCCCGGTTCAATCACCGCCTCGATGCGATGGCGAAGGGTAGTGGGCTGGGGTAGGGTGACTCGCCACAATCAGGTATATAACATCGCATCTATAGCATGACGGTAAAGAGCACGTCAAGTTACTCTTTTTCCATCAATCATGAAACTATCAGCATTATACACCCTACTTCCCCTTCTCGCGGCTCTGCCTCCTTTCGTTTCAGCCCATCCGACTAGCCACTCCTCTCAATCCGAATCAGCCTCATCGGTATCTTATCGAAAGACACTCAACTTTGGAGCTTCTCACCCGCACGCGTCGTACCATGTCCCTGCGACAAGTGATGAGCTTGCCGTAGAAGCTGAATCTGGGTTGAAGGCACGAGGTGTCAAGGACGCATTCGATGTCGCACGACATGTTGCCGAGAAGCGGTTGACCAAGGTTCTTGGACGAGAGGTCAAGGAAGGCGATAGTTATTACGTTCGTGATGATGTAAGTGCTACTTCCGAGCGGAGTGATGACAATGGAAGACCGGTGGCTCATTTATTTGCCCTTTGTCTAGTCGTACACCGATGAACGAACGCAGATCACCCATGTTTATATCCGACAACTCGTCAATGGCCTCGAGGTCGGAGACGGAGATATCAATATCAGTATCGATGCAGATGGAAACGTCGTTGCATTCGGTAACAACGTAAGTTTCCAGATCCATACCATCTTCTCTGCGAGCCTGTGTTGACGGAGTCCCCTATCAACCTCTAGTTCTACCAAGGCCCCGAGCCCGATTTCACCTTGTCAGCCGAGGACTTGATCGAGTCCAATAACGCTCAACGAACATCTCGGCAGTGCCGAAACCTGTTGTCTCTTGTCGAAGCACAGGAGCAGCACAAGGCGGGACTACTCAAGCTTCTTCCTGACTTGACGACTGGTCAACTCAGCAAGCTCAAGAAAGTGCTGAGTTCCGGTATCCGTGCCGCTTCGCAGGTCATCTTTGGCTCTGAAACTCATTTGGCTGAATGGCTGAACGAGGACGAGGAGCAGGTCGCCGTCGGTGGCGAGAAAGCGGAACTGCGAAAGCAGGTCGAGGGTTTGCTCCAGGATGCCGAGCAGCAGTTGCAGAATATGCAACAGCACGTCGAAGTCTTGTGCGCCCGATCGGCCAAGGGCTCATTCCTGAAGAACATCGCTTCCGCTGTCGGTGATGGCATGCCATTCCACGCTGCAGAAGACGCCTTTGTATCGCTCTTGCACCATCTTTCACCTACACCGGAGAAACTACCTCCATCATCGGAATGGCGGGAAAAGCTCTCGGTCCATCACCGTGCCTCGCTCTTGCCGAATCAAGCTCCTGCCGAACCGCCAATTGTCACCATCACTGGTATTCCTGATGAAAGGTCCGGTGGCGTTGTCAACGGCAAGGTTGATGCGCGATTGATGTACCAACAAGTCGATGCCGAGGACGACGACAGGACTGAATTGAAGCTTGTCTGGCGATACGAGGTCGAAATGAACAACAATTGGTACGAAGCTTCGGTCGCCGTGGATGATCTTCAAGTCGTTCACGTTGTCGATTGGGCGTCCGATGCTCCCTCATCTCGAACGCGGGAGCTCGCTGAAATCACCAAGAGCCACAAGGGCGGCAAACAGAAGCCCCTGCCTGCACCGCCATCGCACCCAAAGCCATTCAGTTACGGTGTTTTCCCATGGGGAATCAACGACCCGGAGATGGGGAACCAGACGACCGAACGTGCGCCTTGGGATGTTGTGGCGTCTCCTGCCGGGTGGCATTCGTTCAGCGACAAGAGTAACACTTTCCTCAGGTCTGGCGTCAAGGGTATGAAGACTGGATTGAAGACCGCTTTCGGGAATTTTACCGTTCCCGAGGGATTGGATGGTACGCTCTCGCTTGTTGATGCTCAGGGAAAGAACCGATCCGCCGAAACTTGGACCATGTTCGAGACTACCGGTGGCAACAATGTCTTTGCTCATGAAGACTGGGAGGGACAGTCCAACTGGTTGCACAACTGGCGACCTATGAATTCGAGCATGATGTTCGATTACGAATACGGAGAGTACGATGGATTGCGACCCAAAGAGTATGTCGATATGGCTGTCACACAGTTGTTCTACACGACCAACATGTACCACGACTTGCTTTACCGACTCGGTTTCGATGAGGTTTCCGGCAACTTCCAGATGGACAACTTTGGGAAAGGTGGTCGAGGTGGTGACGCTGTGATTGCCAATGCGCAGGACGCGTACGATAGCGCTAGCAACAATGCCAACTTTATGACTCCTCCCGATGGACAGCAAGGTCGAATGCGAATGTATATCTGGAACACTCATTCGCCTTACCGAGACGGTGATATTGAAGCCGGTATCGTCATACACGAGCTTACCCATGGTACGTCTACCCGTCTTACCGGTGGACCTATGAATTCGGGGTGTCTTGGATTTGGAGAAGCCGGCGGAATGGGCGAAGGCTGGGGAGATTTCTTCGCTACTGTCATTCGACAAGTCACCGAGCATGTCAATTACAACAAGGACCACAGTAAAGAGGTCTACAGTATGGGTGCCTGGGCTGCCAACACACCCAAGGGTATCCGAAACTACCGATACTCGACAAACGATACCGTCAACCCCTCGACTTACAAGACGCTCGACAGACCAGGATACTGGGGTGTCCATGCCATCGGCGAAGTGTGGGCCGAATTCTTGTTCGTCATGGAGGAATTGCTCATTGCTGAACACGGGTTCAGCAAGACCTTGTTCCCTCCCGTTGATCCTACCAAGCCCAATGATTATTACCGAGGTGGAAACGAGACCGTTGCGACATTTGCCAACGGAAAGCCAAAGCCCAGGGTTCCCAAGCATGGAAACACGTTGGCTTTGCAGCTTGTCGTAGACGGCATGAAGCTCCAACCCTGTCGACCTTCGTAAGTCACATGGTCCTTCTTTCAAGAACCCTCTCATTGACCTCGACCCTTTCGTTTTCAGATTCGCCGCCGCACGAGATGCCATCTTGCAGGCCGACTCGCTTCTCACTGGCGGGGAGAACAAGTGTACTATCTGGCATGCATTCTCCAGCCGAGGACTTGGCCCTGATGCTAGACTCAAGGTAAGCGAGCAACGACTTTACGCATTTCGTTCATCAACTGACTTTGACTGTTGTTCCATCAGGGTTCATTGCCTTGGGGAGGAGGCATCCGAGAAGAAGACTTTGTTCTTCCTCGGGTCTGCAATAAGTCGAAGAAGCTGTTTGCCTAATACCGTGAAGACGTATCTCGTGCGCGGTCGTCTCCCGCGCGACCCTGGTTACACCTTTTTCTTGATCAAATCTCAGTCACTGCATAGGTCAGTAGACCGCTTCCATCATTGTATATTCCTCGTCTTGGTCGGCATTAGCTTAGTATGGTGTACGAATTCCCAACTTTGTAAAAGAAACTAAACAAGTGAATCGTTGTAAGCTTTATTATTTCAGTGTCTGTCATCGTATATATGCATTTCACCTTATTGCTTTGTTAGCGAGCGCCACCGTGCGACATATGGTTATACTCATAATTGCCAGGATGGCTATAGGTCTCCCGACGGAGCTACGTCATCAACCAGCTTGTGCGGAAAAGGTATCCTAGCTGAATCGCTGTCAGTGTCAACTGGAGACATGATAATTGGACATTCTGCACAAGGTGTGTCGTTTCGAATAAGAGGTCACAAACGAGATTGCCCTCTTTGTGTTAATGGGTCTGACGGTCACTCGCATATGATTTACAGCTACAGTTTACAAGATGGCCAAGGGGCGAACATCTGCCGTGAGCACGTTTACATGTGAAGAACGCCCAAAGAAGAGGTGCCAATTTAACAGCTGCGCCTTTGGGCGAGATGTCGCATACGTGAGTCGAAGGGAGGAGGCCTTTCAGTCATTTTGAAATCTTTCAGGTCGAACGGCTCATTGGATGGCAACACGCGAGAGTTCTTCTCCTGTGTCTCCTTGTTGTCAGCTGAGACGGCAACAAAGATGCGGCGTCTCTTGTTTTCCTCGACCTTCGCATCGGGGCGTTCCTGATTCCCGTCCGTCTGGCCGCCATCTTCTGCAGCATCATGATTTCCATATGAAGCATCCGTTGTGTCAGCTTGGAAAGAGGAGGGCAACAAGGAGTCGTCACCCTGCGTTGTAGCGTTTCCGCCCTCGAATGAAATCGCGGTAGGTATATCTGCTTCAAAGAGCTGCTGGAAGAAGGCATCCGCTTCAAATACCTCTTCCAAAGAAGCTGCAGAATCGTCATACGATGATTCAGTAGAAGGGAGTCCGTAAGGTTTCTCGCTCGGAGACGTCATGATAACAGCTACTTCGTAAGTCGCAAGGGCAGCAGTAACTGAGATCGGGCAAGATTTTTTTGAGTCAATGATCATGCGGAGTGACAAACCCGAGAGCGTAATGGATGAAGGGTGTTCAAATTGGAAGTTGCCAGCAAGTAGGGTCGATGTATAGGCGAGAGATTCCACCTAGTCAAAATAAAGGTGAACTTACATGATAGATGAAAATACGTTCTTCAGTGGTGAGCCAGGGATGAATGTCTGGGGGAAGTGTAGACAGGTTCTACATCATACCTATGGGAAGACTGCAAGCCGACCCAATATTAAGGTATGATTTATACCCCATACCCCAACAGCGATATTTGCCACCACTGGCATAAATCGCGGTATCTAACAAAATGCGCGACATTATAGTCAGCAAGCATCTCTTTTTCGAAACTCGCAGTCTCCTTTCTTCATTTCCGATTCTCTCATCGGGAAAGCAATACAGGCATTGCATACGAGTCAAAGGAGAGGAGCACTGTTCGAGTTCAGAGTCTCGCATGGATGGAGCTCTTCACGCGCAGATTTCATACTCTTCAGCTGGTCCTCTCCTCCGGCTGACGGTGTTAGCTACAGTCCTATACTGCTCATGACAAGACTTGACGTCTCATGCGATTCTCCCCGTTATCTTTGTCCTGATATGCAACGCTTCTTATCATTCCGGCTGTGCATAAAGAAGCGATTATCCGTCCCATCTTCCCCCAAATTCCAGGTGCAAGAGCAGAGCAGAGGCGAATCATCTATCTCGAAGCGTTTCATTCGTTTAACAGCGTACATTGAGGATAGCCTCGAACGCTGGCCAGAAAACTTCCTCCATGACATCGGATACTTTCACGGTTCACCTCCGGGAGAGCTGAATGGCAAGCTCGCACGAAGAACTACAATTTAAACTCGCGATTCAGGCCGTGATGAGAGATGAATATATTCAAAGCGAACTTCGAAACGTTACAAACAATGAAAGAAAAAAACATGTGATTCGCAATTTTACGCCATGTCTCCGTACTTCCGACGACAACGGTAAATGGCTTGTCGATGTCCTTGTTACCTATTGCGACGATCAGAATAAGGGGCTTATAGCATCGCCAGCACCCGACTACTCATCTCGGTCAAGACGCCGTTCGATCTTCTCCACTCCAGCACTCCCGCTCTTGTCCCTCTTCGTCTTATCTCCCTTCTCCTTCAGCTTCTTGTTCTGCTCAGCCTCAGAGTGACTATCCGACCCTTCCTTGCAACGCCTTGATGGATCTGCTTCGTTGTCGTTGTCTGGAAGGACGCTTGGCTGGTCGAATTTAGCTGGAGGACTCCTGTTCTCCGTACTCTCCTCTGCTGCGACCCGTTCTCCAGTGCGGACATCCGAGTTGACAGTGAGTGCTGCCCGGTTGACTGTGCTCTCGTATTCCGGGTCGAAGGGATCCTGCATGGATCCGAAAAGGCTGTATCCCTTCATGTCGTCCTGAACGTAGGTGATTCCATCTGTAGATTTCGAAGGTGTACTGTCTCTAGACGCAGGCATAATGACGCTGACTTTTGCGCACGGAGGATGGTCAGGGTGCGAGTGAGGATGGTCCAGTTCAGCGAAAGCCTGACGTATATGGAACACGGAAAACTGCGGCAAGGAGCTGTTAGTCTGCGTGCTCTCGCAGAGAAAAGCCAGGGGATTATTCACTATCTCGTGGTAGAAAACGTGAAACATGAACTTACTGACGTTCAGTTGCTTTCGCAGGTTCAGGAGGCGAATAAGTGTCCACTGAGGATCAAAGGGTACCGACATCCCTCGTTATTTCAACGGCCCACGCCTTTATATACACACTTTTGTCATCAAATTGCTAGAGAAGAAGCGATAAGTGACTGACCTTTCTCTGATCTCTGGATCGAAGACCATTTCCAAATGCTGGAGTATTTTCCTGTATAAATCTTTTCCAGTGTCGGAAGGATCCTCTTCGGTTCATCGTGTTAAAGGAGGGCCTTGTGCACTCACTACTTGTGATTCTTATTAAGGGGTACACCTGACTTCACCTGACTTCTTTTGTGGTTCTCTGGTACTGAGCCTGGTTTGTGGCGCCAAAGCGGCAATTCGTATCGGGCCATCGATGTGCGATCCCAGTTGTTTATTGTAACGTCGTGCGATACTTGTTCGAGTTGTGTTCCGAGAACCATAATCCCATCTTCTCCGAGCTTCCACGTGGCCGAAGGGAGGCATTTTATTCGCTGCACCTCCTAAGGGTCTTCACCTCTCGAGCAGTATAGCGACAACGGCTATAGACAACAACGCTTCTACTTTTTGGCTGAGAGTCTCCTGACAGCGTAGAAGTATATCAACATTGTCGTCATTCCGTTGCAGCCGAAAGAGCTGTGACGCATAGCGCGTACACGTATGGATACAGTATGGATTTACAAAGTTGTAATCGAGGCCGTCCGACATGACCTGATCCTGGCCATTGAGCCCCTAGGTATAGGTAGACCAAATACTAGTCCTCACTCATGGAGGAACCCTGCCAATCGTCATCTACCGATCGAGGCATAGCATCAGTCTACCAGATCACATATCTCTCACGACCTGGAGAGACTTACCATCACCAGATACCCCAGCAGGACTCATCGCGCCCTGCGCATACTCTTCATCGCCTTCCCCTTCTGCATCGTCATCTTCGCCTTCCGCATCCTCACTCATTACCTCGTCCCCCTCGTGGCGCAGCTTCAAGGGAGAAGGAGAAACATGGCGGGACGGGGTTGCGGTGCGTGGTGGAGGTGGTGGAAGTGCTGATTGTGCTAGTGGATGGGAAGAGGTTGTGGAGTTTGTTGGTGCTATTCGAACAAAACGAGGCAACGGATATCCGCAGTTAGTGACAAGGGTAAGACAATATGCGACGGCCGACGTACAAACGCCTCTGGCTTTGCTGGTCCCTGGAACTCCATATGTGTGAATCACCTTGGCTTTCTTGATTCCGCCGGCGGGTCCCGTGGATCCAGAGGGTGAGTAGTAGTCTCCTGTTCTAGCTGGAGATCCATGCTAGCGAGGTACAAAGCAAGAGTGTGTAGACGGTAAGTATGCAAGCTAGCAGCGATTACACCAGTATCGAGCCATTCCACTTGCCCGCTTTCCATTACTGTTCTTGTCTGGAAATCACAAGGCAGTTCATTTTGGTCAGCGCCATAGTCTGCGTGGAAATCGATGAGACGACACATACTCTTCCGACTGCCACCTGCGCCCGTTCCTACGCTTCCAACATCGCTACCCTCGGAATCAAAGTCCACATATGGCGATGGCGTAGATCGCTCTGACGCGAGTCTGGGGAGGCGACAGGGGCAAGACATTAGCGATCTGCAAGGTGGAAGATGCATATGTAGTAATAACGCACTTTGTCTTGTTCATCCCGTTCACTGCTGCCGCTCGCGAAGTTCCTCTTCTCGAGGCGCCTGTCAGTCCGAGGCATGAAGCCAAATGAGGTGCATATCTATTTGATGCGATCTAAGTAATATCAAGAACCGGTTTTAGTTGAAAGGTTATGTGCACGGGGGCAGTATTATTTGCTTACCGAACGTGAACAGACGAGACAATCGAAGTAAATCGTTCCGTTCTTGATCATCATTCCTCCATTTCCACCTGCCACAATATTCCCTTGAGAATTCATCCCGATGCCCAACGTCCCGTCCGGACCAGGCTGTGGCGTCGCTGAACGGGATTTACTATTACTTGTACTGTTCGCGAGCGAGTTGTGTGGGCCTGTATGGTGCGCGTTTGAGGCGGAGAGAGCAAGAGCTGTGCCGAGGTTGGATGCGGAGAGGGTGGATGATGCTGATGAGCTTGGAAGCAGGGCGTTCGGGGCTGGAAGTTGTGAGCGATCCCGGCAACTAAGGGTAGGCGACCGACGAAGGAGTTAGCAGGCGAATAGGCACTTTGTAAAAAGGCAGAGTGGAGGCTCACCGGGTGTTGCATCTCGCACAGATGGCCCTGGACCGCTGTATTTCCTGATGTGCGTCAATTGATAGAGTGGTGATGAGATCCATTACCATTGCATCCAGTGTCATCCCAGCCTAGGCGGTACAAAGCAGAGTAAGGTTACGCACACAGAGTAGAAGGAAAGAAGGGCACTTACCAGCACATCCACCTGCTCTGCCTGGTCGCGGGACAGCATGTTCCGGAGTGAGATCAAGGGGCGAAGGGAAGTGATCACTTTCAGGAAGAATAGCTAACGACAACGTCTTGCAACTCAACAACCCTTTCAGCCCACTTTTCAGTTTCAACCCCTTTCCTGCCGATCCGCTTTAGGCTTCTTGTTCAAACTCGGATTGATGATGCTCGCTACACCTGAAACACCGACCATTACTATTCTGCCGGGCCCCGGCTTGCTTCCGCTCACCCACAGTGAAGAAGATATGATCGGAAAAGTTGGGTCCAGTGAGGTTTCGTCATGAAGAAGCATTGCTCGTTGAAAGAAAACAAGAGATATAGGTAAGAGCAGGCGCCTTACAGGATTCGTACATCCTTCCCCTCTTCGATAACAGGGGATCAACTATAATGAAGAACTTGACAGCGACTTTTTCCGCCATTTATCGCGATGAATTTGCCAACCCTTCACAACGCATCACGGCAACAGCTATCGACCCAGAGACTGATGGCTTCTTCGCCGCAAGAGAACGCGTGGACAGGAACGAAGAGGTCGTAGAGGTTGAGATTCTCAAGGGTGTGCAGAAACATGGGGAATATGCTCTTGAAGTGAGTGGAGCGAGCTTTGCTAAATGAAAGTGACCGACCATAACCCCTTGACTCTGACTTTCCGTTCGTCACCTAGATACTCACTCTTCTCAGCTCGCCACTCACTCCCAACACCATCGGAAATGCGCCTCAAGTACTATCACTCAAATACCTACCAGAAGAGTCATCACTGGCTGTGATCCAGGCTTCAGGGGAAATCAGCATGATCCGTCTCCAGGATGACGAAGAAGGTCCTGGTGGCCAATCTGGAGGGGATGTGCAGGTCGAAGTGGTAGGGAGCGTAGAAGAGGGAGTCAGAGCTGCAGAGTGGAGTCCGGATGATGAGCAGGTCGTTCTTGTTACAGGTAAGTCAACTCCGTACGAATGCCAGACCGTGGCTTGGCATGAGCCGGTATCGTATCAAGCGTGATCTGATGGTTTAACCCTTTTGCAACCTATTTTACAGGAGACAATCAGGTAATGCTCATGTCTAGAGATTTCGAGGTCGTCTATGAGGCGCCTTTACGGACAGAGGAATTTGGAGAAGGTACGTCTTTACTTGTCTATATGCGGCCCTTCTTGCCTTTTACCGTACCTGCCTCCTCGTCACTCTCAAACGTTTAATCTCATTACCTGCTCTTCCTCTAGACGAAATGATCAACGTCGGCTGGGGATCAAAAAAGACTCAATTCCACGGATCCCTCGGGAAAACCGCAGCTCAACAGTCGTCGACGACACCTTCCCTCCTCCCGCTCGCACCTGCATCGGACACAGGCATCCCGTCAATCACATGGCGTGGCGATGGTCTGTATTTCGCCATCTCCTCGCTTGACCCGTATTCCGCTACTTCTTCCCGCCCGGGAGAGAAACGTCGTCAAGTCCGCGTGTATGCTCGTACGCCTTGTGCATTGAGCGCGACGAGTGAGCCTATTTATGGGCTTCAGGGTGCTTGTGCCGGGTTTGGCCGAGTGGAGGACGAGGTCCCGGCAGGATCGTTGATTGCGTGGCGGCCTTCCGGGAATCTTATTGCCGCTGTGCAAAAGTACGGATATGAAGGTGGTGCGGAAGGACAAGGAGGGGAGGAAGGACGGAGGGATGTTATTTTCCTTGAGAGGAATGGGTTGCAGCATGGCAGTTTCCAGTTGAGGGAGGATGAGAGGGTGAGGAAGGCCAAGACAAAGGAGGAGTGGGAGGTTAGAGGGTTGGGGTATAATTCCAGTAGCGAAGTTTTGGCGATACATATCTCGCGTTCGGGCACGGATGTCGGTACGTCCCGTGGGCCATTGGAAGCCAAACTTCAAATATTGACTTACACCCTTGCTTCGATATCAGTGCAACTATGGACAATGAACAACTATCACTACTATCTAAAGTGCGAGTTCTTCCCACCCGCGTCATCCGCTGGAGATGCTTCACCACGATTCTGTAGCGTCAAATGGCACCCGGAGAAGAAAGACATCATTTACCTTGCTGGTGCTGGTGAGTTTCTAATGAGGGGCGCGCTTTTAGCGATTTATGTGCGACATACTGAAGATCCATGCCTTCGAAGGATTCGTGCAGCAGAAGAAGATTGAATGGGAGACTGTGGCGGGTTTGTTGCAGATGCCTAATGATACGGGGACTGTGGCAGTCGTTGATGGCGGTACGTAAAGTAATCTCTCACACTCCTTGTTCTGGGGACTGATCACTTGACGCACGCATCTGACAGACCAGCTCCTCATGACCGCTTTCCGCGGGCAGAATGTTCCGCCGCCTATGTCATCCTACCAGATTCGCCTTCCATCTCCGCCGGTGCACATCGCTACGTTGCCAACGCGAGATAGCATTGTCGCGCTATTTCCCTCTGGCGAATACCAGATCTGGGACCTTCACACTAGAATACCAAAATCCGGTGGTCGAGGTGGCGGGAAGGTTGCTGAGCCGAAACTGGTACAAGAAGGGCGTTTCGAGAATGGCGAGCAAGTTGCGGAATACCGACAGGTTGCTGTCGATCAGGAGGGCCAAGTGTTTGCGCTTGTCACGTTGAAAGGCGGAGAAGATGCCGTCTTGCGGCAGGATGGAGATTTGCAAGTTTCCGAGGGGCCATTAGGCAGGATTGTTTCCGGTATCGCGCAAGGTGTCATCTCAATTGATATGGACGGGAAAGTCTGCGTGGGTGGAGGTGAGTGGCATTTCTTTTCTTCAACAGGGAGGCTTCCGCTCTGACCATTAGTCTTCTCCACTTCAGAAAAACTGGACGAGTTGCCTTCATTCTGCTTCGATATACAGGTGTCGCGACCTTCCGAGGACTCCTCCGAATCGCTGTTATTCGCCCGTGATGCTCACAGCACGCTTTACGCATTGCAGCCTTCATCGGATGGCGCTCCCTACGTCGTCGCTCGGGACAGCACATCCATGACCGTCTCGTCTACCTATCTCATCTACACGACGACGACCCACGAATCCAAATACGCACCGTTAAGCGTGATACGGAGATTAACCAACGGCGAGGTGGTGTCCGAAAAGGAGAAGACATGGGAGAGCCGGAGAGTCGAAAGAGGGTCGCAGATCGTCACTGTAGTGCCAAGTGCGATGTCTCTCGTTCTGCAGATGCCCAGAGGAAATCTCGAATCCGTCAATCCTCGACCACTTGTCCTTGAGGTGGTCAAGAGGGATGTGTTAGCGTAAGTGTATTACGTGGTAGTTGAAGATCAGTGGAGAGACTGGTTTACTAACAGGTCGTTCCTGCCGTACAGAGGCAAATATCGAAAGGCGTTCCTGACATGTCGAAGGCACAGGATTGATCTCAACATCCTTTACGATCTGGACTACCGCGCGTTCAGCGAAAACATCGCGTCGTTTGTCGAACAAATTCCTGAGGTTGATTACCTCAACCTTTTCGTCTCTGGACTCAGGTAAGCTCCGCATCCGTGCATTCTCAAGAGATACAGAGCTCATGCTAGTATCGTTCAGCGAGGATGACGTGACGAAGACGCTGTATCCTTCGGTCTCTCATGTCGAGTAAGTCCCTTCTAATGCAGGAACTCTTCAGCGTACCCTCTGTTTACTGTTTTCCGTATCAGGCAACCCGCCAATCATCAGAAGCTGAACTCGACGTGCGATGCGCTTCGGGTTCAATTAGAAGCCAGAGGTCTCGTCAAGTACGTTGACACGATATTGACCACGCATGTCTGCAAGAACCCACCGGATCTAGAAGCGGGCCTGCGCGTGTTGCTGCAGTTGAAGGGTGAGTTTGTGGACGTCGGCAGACTACGAATTGCGCTGAAAGAGATATCTTCCAGCCTCCAATCCTGAGATCGTGGAGAACGCTATTAAATACATCATCTTTTTGACCAACGTCAATCAGCTGTACGATGTTGCTCTGGGAATGTACGACTTCAAGCTTGTTTTAATGATCGCGCAATACTCGCAGAAGGTTCGTCGAACATATCTGGACATCCGAATGCATTTTAACCGTTGTTTGTCCTTTGTCATGTCTTACAGGATCCGAAGGAGTACCTACCGTTCCTACGAGAGTTACGAGAGCTAGACAAACACTACCAGAAATTCCGCATTGACGACTATCTCGAGAGGAGAGAGAAGGCTCTGGAGAGCTTGAAGGCGGGAGGTGAGCGCTGATCAATCTTGTTCCCAAATTGCTTTCCTAAAGTCCTTTTCCCTTCAGGCGAAGAGCGGTTCGAGGCGGCCATTGCATATACCGCCAAGTACGACCTGTATAAAAAGGCTCTTGAACTGTGGGCAACTGAGTCCGAGGAAGTCAAGGTCAGTCTAGGCTTTGAGGTCTTCGCTAGCCTAATACTGACCATCCACTATAGGCAATCTACGATATCTATGGGGATTATCTCTTCGACCAACGAGAGTACTATGACGCTGCATTGGCATACCTTCTTGGCGACAAGCCACATCGGGCCATAAACGCCTACGAAAAGGCACACGCGTGGAGAGAGCTCTTCGCTTTGGCTAGTAAACAAAAGATCGAAGGCTCGGAGCTTGAGGATATTTGCGATCGAGTGTCTGGTAAGGGTTGGCTCACCCGGATGGGCTGGATAGAGGCTGATGCGATATGTTTTCTACTTGCAGAATATCTATCGTCTCACAGCAGGCATCTAGAGGCTGCTCAAATCGCACTAGACTATCAGAAGAACGTCGATCAAGCCGTCCACACCCTATGTCGGGGTTCTCAGTTCGGTGAAGCATTCCGGCTGGTAAGTTTCTCTCCCTTACATGGTCGGTGCCATTGCTCAAACCCACTGTTCGCAGATCGCTCTACACAGCAAGGAAAGCCTCATCGAAAAGGAGGTGTATCCAGGTCTGGAAGATGCTCACGAGCAGCTCGTCGATGTATACGATGAGATGGAAGGGCAGTTGGACAAGGAAGTCTTCCGGGTAGCTGAACTTTTACAGAAGATGGTGGATGATCCTGGTAAGCACGTCGTTTGAGACTTTTCCTTGCGCAAGGCTAATACATTTTGACTGCAGAATCATTCTTCATGATCGAAAGCGAGCCAGCTATGGAGAACGTCGATGTTATGACGGAAGCAACGACAGCAGTGACAGGTTTCACACGGTACACCGTGGCACAAACGGCCATCACAGGAACAAGTCGGTAAGTGCCTAAACGTCGTCCTTGAAGAACCGTATCACAGACTAAATATTCCGTCGTGTGTACCTGTCGCCAGTACAACCGCGGCATCGCGGCGAAAGTCTCGAAAGAAAGCTACAGGCAGAAAAGGGACGGTCGACGAGTTCGAATACCTGTTGTCTAGCATGGGCCGGCTTGTCACTCGAGTGGAAGAGAAAACAGGTACGCCTCTTGACGTCATCACTTCCTGTCGCTTCCGTTGACCACATGCAATTATCTAGCGGAAGTCAGCGACCTGCTGCCATATCTGCTGACGACCTCTGCAGAGCATCGCGAACTCGGCACGGAACTGCAAGAAAAGGTGTCCAGCTTCCGCACCAAATTGCAGAAGTGTCTCGAGGAATCTTGGCAGAGAAAGGAAGAAGTTGATGTTGCCAGAAGAAAGGCGATGGGAGAGGAGGATCTGGATGCGTCCAAGGAACAGTGGCTGAAAGAACAGAGGAGAATACATGGGCAAGCTGCCGAAGTAGGATCTGGGGAGCAGACACCGCAAGCCACGGGTTTGGCAGGAGTCAAGCCAGTAATATCAGAGTGGAAGGCAAAGTCAAAGTTCTTGTAGACGTGTAATTGATTATAGCCTTAATCCATGTTTGACATGCATGTTTATTACGCAGGAGGCATGGAATCATAAGCTTTTCTCAGGCATGGTGGTGGTCAGTCGGCCTTTCTTGCGAAGAACTTCACCGGAAACAACGTCAAACGAACGAGGAAACTAGTCAATAGAGCTCTGTCGGATCCCATCTTCAGCGTTTGGATGCAGCAAAGTAGCGCAGATGATCTTCGAGCTGCCCTTCGAGACAAGCACTATCCGGAATTTCAGTACCTCCAGGATTCTGCTTGATGGTCGACTCCAGGTTACGGACTTTGCTAGACTGCTCAAGAAACCCTTTTCCTCTTCCTCCTTTCAAACGGACAATTTTCAATCTTTACCTTATGATCGTGAATCTGCCGAGAACGACATTTGGTTATGCTGAATATCAATCTTTCCGCATCAATGATGTGGTGGCTGCCATCTTCTTTAATCTTGTCTTCAGTAATCAACATCCTTAAAGGCCACACTTCCACCGTAATACAGTATGCGCAACCTACCTTCATATTTCCACCGTAACACAAGCTGCGCAACCAATCTTTGTTAGTGGGAGTGAGCTTTGCCGTTCCGCGCAGCCTTGTTTCCAATTTCAAACAGCTATAACAGTCTTACTTGCTTTCACAACCTTTCCCCGGAATTCAACTTGCGCAACACGTCACGACTATCTATCCTTATATACAGCACGGGACCATCTCTCCAGTGGCTATCGACTATGTCTAGCCTCCATATCCTGGGCGCTAGCTTTTCACGATTTCACACTATCCCTTTGCACCAATCTCGGACCTTCATTACTTTGCGTCACTGTCGAATCATCATGATCAGAGAAAACACTTTGCGGCAATGTCAAATCATCATCATAAAGACGAACGGCAAATCGACTCATCTGCGAGAACTTTCGGCGCGCTTCCCGACATATATCGAGAACACTTGCTCTACGAACACTACGTTACTGCCAAACTCCAAAATTTTATCAGTTTTACAGAACAGTTATCCATGCTTTTTCTGTTATAATGCATTACTTGTGAATTTCTTTATCTATTTCATGTCGATTGCTGCATGCGTAACAGCTCATAACAACTTTACGTGACCTCGTTTAATCGCGCGACATCCTTAGTGTCTCTCTATCTGCCTCAAGCGCAGCAACGAGTCCGTGGCTTCTCGAGCAGCATCTTTGAATCCTATGCTTCTGGCATGCGTTTGCGCACGCTGAAGGTATTTCACTGCTTGTGATATATCAGCTTCCATCTGGAAAGACAAGGTCAAAGACAGATCAGTCTCGCGTAACCAATCATCATTTGCCCGGAGCCATATGCTAACCTCTGATAACATTCCTAGATTGAACTCGGTGACAATACGTGCGCGTTCGCATGCAGCCTGTAACTTTTCATCGGGAATGGTTTCACTTAGAGTTTGGTCAGCCAGTTGTAGGGCGCGCTGAGACCATGCCTTTGATGCTTTGATATTGTTACTTGAGGGGGGATTCAGCATTGAAGACGAAAGCGAGTTCATCAACTGCGATGTATCTGTGAGCTTCGGACTCAGGATGTCATTTAGTATAGCCTCACGCTTACCATTACAGCTAATCGATAACAGAAAAAGCGAAAGCTGTGAGTTTGGACCTTTGTTGGCAAACGCACGAGACATACCTTGACAGCGATCCTGCACGGGAGGTTTACCAGCGGACTTGACTTCCTCTGGAGAAGTGGGTAGCAAGGTCGAGATCGCTTGCACGTAGAGCGGGTTGGCCAACCTGTTGAAAAGCATTTTGCATTAGAATAGGCATTGGCCGTTGATGGAGAAGTTTCGGCTCACTCGTGTCTCCCTCGTCGGACGTACAAGTCCGCAAGAGCTTCCATCGTGATTCCCATACTCTTCTTCGTGACCATGTTCAGCCTCGCGCCATCTACGTCAATATTCTCCTGCGCTTGCGCCTTTCCACCTTCCTGGGGGAAGTCAAAGTCTCGCCCGACCAGCTTGGTATCTTCCTTCTCTTGAGCACCCCCTCCGCTGCCCAACCTTATCATTGCGTTAAGCGCCCGAGTGAGATACATCTCAGCAAGGTCTGCGTTCTTATCTTTCCCAGTCGAATCGGCGATATGGAGCGCGAGAGTGCCAAGCTTTTGTGCCAAACCGATAGATCGAGTTCGATCTGACAAGGTGAACTGAACAGGGCTTGGTGTGGCCGGAAGAACGCCATTTTGTTCAGGGTCGTAACGGTCGAGGAATGCTAATGCCTCTTGCAGCACCTGAATAGCTTTGCGGTGTTGTCCTATTGATTCCAGGAGAGCAGAAAGTGATATGTAGATACCGGTGATCTTCAGGAGAGGGTCGGGAGCGAAGGTTTCAACCGGTAAAGTCTTGGAAGTTTCGATTGCTCTTTTCAAGGGGTGAACATCATGCGACACAGCGGTATAGCAGTGACAGGCTTACCGAATGAATGCCGCTTCGCTGCGCATCGCGTCTCCTCGATTTCTCGCTTTGATAGCCGTCTTCAAATCTTTCCGGACTTCCTCTGGCCACGATGAGAATGCATAATACCATTCAAGTCTGAAAATATGATGCAGCGATGAGAACTGCAGAGTAGGTTGACCCGCCGGAGGAGACTGCAACTCACAACCCATAGGTAGTTACGAACAAACCCAAGATAGCCAGTCCTCCAAACACATGCGAGAACCGCAAGCTGGCAAATCCTTTCGGCTTTGTGAGTTCTTCTTGCGCCAAAGAAGAATATAGTCGGTCCGATCTCGTCTGCTCTCGCGGACGTGATGTTTGGGGAAGGTTGAAAGCAGTTCTAGCAACCTGCGGTGGCCTACCAACTCGTCGGGTAAGCGTGCTCAGACGTGAGGTTTGCGCAATGACGGAACGCTGCATATTGCGAGAAATTGATGTTAACAGCTTGCTGAGGCGCAGGCCTAGTGATCTGTGCAAATGCCTGGTGATGCTAGGTCACAAGTCGGTCGTCGAATCTCGAACTAATATATCATTCGTAGCTGCAGTAGTGGCAGTAAGTAGTGAGCAAGCAGGCGAGATTCCGATCTCGGCGGCCGAATTTCCAGCGGGTGCACCCCGAGCCAGCTCGACCACCTCGTACACGACTGAAAGACGATGGGTTATTTCTGGAGTGCCACAATGCAAGTAGTTCGCATCTATATCAAATGAGCCGGGAAGATTAGGGACCTGTAAGGCACTGGAAAGTGACGTTGGTGGTACTACAGAGTGCATTGGCAACCCGACTGCTGAACCCTTGTGGGGCGGGGGAACAAGTAGCGTTCTTTGAATTTGTTCACTAGTTCAAACTCGAAGCTTCTTGCTCCGGGAAAGACATCGAGACCTTACTTTCCTTTTCATGCTCGGTTGGAGGCTGCATCTTCTTCTACCGCTCAGTATTTTCGCTATTCTCTGCGTCTTTTTCGCCAGTCTTGCTCCGAGTCTCGCTTGACGGACGAGCTGGCTGGGAACGAAGCTTGCGGCAGTCGGTTCTGCATCTGCCTCTGTCCTACTCTACACGGTCATATCCTCGAGGATGCGAGGGTGTCAACATGACCCTGTACCACCAGCCGTCGAAATCTTTCGCCGACTAGCGTCAAGCCCACCCAATACCTGAGGTCGAAGCATATGGGTAGCAGCAGCAGCGACTTGTTTCTACGCTCGGAGTAGACAGGTACGCGTATGATAGGTGTCTAGGTGGACCGATTGATGGCGGGGCGGCTCAGTTAGTCGGTGCATTGCCGAATCATCCGAGTCGTCGAAACGGGTTGATGGTCGATCTCTGCAACAGGATAGAGCGCGATACTTATGCGGCCGCATTCACGAGGCTGAGCGATAAACGTGCCGGCACGTAACGACGGGGTGCCTAGTTGTGAACAGTTATTGTACCATTTCTATCTGCAGCGGTTGACGCGAGATGTATGTATGCATGTATCATAGTCGAATTAACCACAAACACAAACAGAATCACAAGGCGTAGTATACTGTTCTGCAGAAACCACACTCGCGAATCCAGTCATACTGTCCCACAAGCAAACAAGTCATCGCGCAACAAAACACCCCACCGGAACAGAAAAACACAAGGCACAGAGATAATTCCCGAGGATCGATTGTCGCAAACGGACCGCAGGCATGATCGAACACCGATGAATAGAACAAGGTAAATAGGAAGGAGATCCGAGGAAAGAGACATTCGCCGATTGAATCGAAGTCGACGAGCGAGGTGAGTCAGGTGGCGCTGAGCTGGAGGTTTCGCACATTCGAGCGGATGTTGTCTGAGGTTGCCGTCAAGGATGCATTCCAAAGACGTCACTATAAGAGGCGCATCCGTAAGCGGAAGTCGTCGGAGGTCGGTGATACAGGTCGCCGCAAAGAAAACAGACAGAGAGGAAACAAGATCATCAAGAGATACCGCAAGACCGCAACAAAAAAGAAAGAATAGAAGGCAAAGAGTCTCCGTCATGTGACGCGGAACAGAATAAAGAGGAAAGAGAGTTCAAGCAAAGACAGACGTGTGGCGGAATGGATATCGGCCACTGAGGTTACGCCAAGTGGCGACGTTCCGCATCATTAAAGTACTGTTCTTCGAGATGAATCTTGAAGTCGGCAAGCTCAGAGGCATTGGGGAATCGACGGTGATGCAAGGCGTATCGAAGGTCGTCATGGTCGGTGCGCCTGAGCCAGGCTCCGAAAATGGGGTCTTCGCAAACGCTAGTAAAGAGTTTCTTCGTGGTTTTGATTTCCTTTCGGGATACATCCGCGGTACCAGAGGTCATTGCTTGGAAGGAAGTGTCACTGTCAAAGAAAGCATAGGTACGTCAGGGTGAGGCCCCATATCAGATAGCGAGATAACCGGCAACAAGCGGCAACAACGGTAACTTACGTCGAGTTCATGTTGTGATTCGCATCACTGCCCAAGTCAAGCAAAGCCATATCACCGGTCCCACCCTGCATACCATCTAGACTTCCCTGTCTTTTGCCGAGAATACCACCAAGACCGACTCGAGAAATCCATATACTGATGATCGGGTCGGAGTTGGCTTCTTGAAACAAGTCGTAGAAGACGTTCCTCTGCGTCACCGTGAAGGTTCCGTGAAGTCGGGCGAAGAAGTATCTAACGTCGGTAATAGGGTAGACCATGGTTGGCAAAGGCAATGTCCAAGGTGCACACAGACGGGCAAGAAGATATCTGGTTAACGGTACTGTCTTACGTTCAAACATCCGAGCTGTTGTTGTATTGATATTATGTTGATATTATGTTGGCAAGTCAAACCGCTCTGGCGGCGGCTGCTGCTGGCGGGGAAGCTGGCCGGGGAGATGCGCGGATACAAACCGCGAAGACAAGTCGTTGCATACTCATCAGCACAGCGCAGCTCACAGCGCGAACGGTATTCATGTTCGATCAAATGCCACTCACTACATTCATACTTCTTTTGTCTCGCATCTTCAGACACATATCCAAAGCGCAGTCCCCAGCCAATCATCGAACACCATGGGTAACTGTTTCTCAGACCCGTCGGCGAAGAAGGAATCAAAGAAGGGCGGACACGTTCTCGGTTCAGCACCAGCATCCAGTCAACCTGCACAAACAACAGCAAACATCGCAGCAACCCCTCACAGAGGGGCGCCCCCACTCGCGCAGACCACAGGAGACGTCAGACCGGGCCAGATGCTAGGTGATGGATTTGAGGATTCAAACAGGAGTAGAGATCCAAGGGAAATGGCTAGACAAGCAGCTGAAGAGCGTATGAAAGTCGTAAGTATCTCTGTCTATTTGCAACATGATTCAACAAGAATGTCCTCTAATCGCTTGCTGCGTAGAACTCTCAACGAGGCGTGAACAAAAGTACAAACGCAAAGGCCGGCCAGCTATCAGCCAAGCTAGAAGCCGAACGACGCAAACCGATGGTAGCTTCAAGTCCGCGAGAAGAGGAGAATATGATGGTAAGTTGGCGCAGTTGCAGCGTCGCAATGTTCTGAACTGATGCAATTGTTCTTCAACTGTTCAGGATCCACGGCGATACGACTAAGCAACGTGCGTTGCAGAACGAACTTGATGTTGTACCTTTCCATTTGCATTCCTATCAGTTGTACTGGGGCCATAAATACCGTTGATGGACTTGCGCCGGTTTCCTTTCTGACAACAATCACACTCGTTAGTTTCTCTGCTTAAGCAGACGATTGACAGTTGACTATTCATTTTTCGTCTACTAGACACTATCCTTATTATATTTACATATTTAAGTAATTGACTTATGGTCGGTAGTTGCCTTCTATAACCCGGTCCAAGTTGTACGCTGCACTAATCAACTGAACATGACTGAATCCTTGAGGAGTATTGCCAAGTCTAGTATGAGATAAACACAGGTTGAGTGACGATTCGGGTTTGACAGGTTCGGTCTGACTTACCCTTCACCACCTCTGGAGATTTCCTCACTCATGAGCTGAACGTGATTGGCATAGCCCAAGAAATCCTCAAACATATTTACTGCACGCTTCAAATACTCGGGTTTGCCGTATGCGCCGACTCGAGTCAACGCTTCGATAGCCCAAAGTGTACACAGACTGAACGCGCCTTCTTCGCTGTTCATTCCGTCGTCGGCCTGCATCACAAGAGCATAGCTTTAGTTTACACACGTCTTTACTTCGAATGACCGAATTCACCTTCTCGAAGTCGTACCGGAACACCGAGTTATTGGCAGTCAATCCACCTCGCTCTGGACTGTCAGAGAAGAAACATCGTCAGGCCTCTGTGAACGCGATTGCCTAAAGATACTCACGTCTTCAGGATTTGCTTCAAGGTACTCTCGAAACGAGGATCCGCAGCAGAGGTGAAAAACACAAGCGGCATGATCAGAACAGCGGAATCCAAGACCTCTTTATCTTCATATGATTGACAGTAGAATCCCTTTTCGGCACTGTTTGAACCGATAAAGGCATCAGCGTAACCCTAGTGAACGTTCATCACGCCAAACTTACTTCCACCCTTTGGTCTGGATTTCCTCATATAGCATATCTCGAGTTTCAAACCACTTGGCTCGGTTCGGACAAGGCAGATTCCTCTTTTCGGCAAGTCGCAAGCCTCTGTCAATCGCGACCCTATGATAGTAGCTCACGTTAGCAGAGGTCAAGTCCTTGATCGCGCCACCATTGCTTACCACATCATAACCTGAATGGTGAAGGGAAGATGCTGAGTATGAATTGACAAGCTTCTGGTTTCACGGCACTCACTTTGCTGTAAACAAAGTTCTTCTCTTTACCTCGAACTTCCCTACGAAATGACGGCCAAAGATGAGAGACTATGGCAAGATGAACTGGAGAAACAATGCGAAAGACTCACCAGATACTCAAGTCGGGCTTGTCAACAACTGTGCAGACATAGTCGACGACTTGCCGTACAGCGATCCAGCTTTCCCAGCTCTGATGGAAAAGAGGAGGGGAGTGAATACCACAGCTGGAATAGTCGCTCTGGTTTGTACGTACCAAGGGCTTGCTCCACTTTTGTGCCAGGTAAATAGCGTCCATAAGCTCGCCGTAAATATCCTAGAAGATTTGCGCACAATACTTAGTTGGAACAGGTTTCTTTCTACATGGCCGCACATTCAACTCACCAGTTGCAAATGATCTACTGCGCCATTACCAATTCGGACAGGTTTGCTGTCTTTATGGCCTGCGAGATGAGGAAGTTCTTCCTCTGGCAGATCCTTGCCACCGTGAATAGTGTAGACGCTGTATGCATGAAAGAGAATGATTGGTCCCAAGGCTGCGTTGAAGCGGCACATCTACGTACATTTGCAACGATCCATCCGAGTTCTGTAGGTAGGTTGGAGGTGTGCCGTTAGCATGGTAGTGCTCGACGTCCTAAAGGGAAAACAACTTACCCTATCCTTCAACCGCGCAAGAATAAAGTTCATATATGCTTCAGCTCTGCAAATAACTCCACAAAATCAGCCACACATCCTTCTCAAACGAGCTAACAATCACTCCCCGCGCTTACTCTTCTGTGAAACCCAACCTGATCAACGCGTACAGCGTGAATGCGGTATCTCTGACCCAAGTGAATCGGTAATCCCAGTTTCGTTCTCCACCGATGTGCTCGGGCAAGGAGAAGGTGGGTGCGGCGACGATGGCACCGGTTTCCTCAAAGACAAGCATTTTACTAGCGGAAAGGTCAAAATGTTATCAGCACTAGTGAATGGGAGATTGGGAGACAGTCGAAACCTACAGCGTCAAAGCGGATCGATGGACGGCTTCTCGCCATCGCCCTTTATACTTGCTCTTCCCGATCCATCTTTGCCAGTAATTGACCGTTTCCTGAGGCAAAGAGATCAGTGCCTGTGTGCAATGTCACTTGTACACTCCAACCCACTGTTCGAAGACCCTTGAGCAGTGTCTATAACCGAAAGAAAAAGGTCAGCGCAGACGCTCAACTGTAACGTGACAAGCGCTACGAACCCTGTTAATAATCGGATCTCCGTCCGGTCGCAACTGCGTGACTCCAGCCAACAACGTATCCATATCAACATTCAACCTATCCGCCTTTTCCTGCGTAGGCTTCGCCGCTTCCGCATGAGCTTCGCTCTTGTAATTCTTGGCCTGGTTGACGTATTGTCTCAACACGAAAATCACACATTGCCCTTCATCGAGTTCGAATTCCGAAGTCACGGCAGGTCCGAGCAATCCACGTTCCGACATGTCTGTAATGTCTAGCTTGATTCTCGGGCCGGGAATGTCCTCGTCTACGGTGTCGATGTAGTATCGTAGATCGATACACAAGTCGGACGAGGAGAACAAGGCTTTCTCGCCGTGGTGGTCGCCGAGGACGGTATCGTCATCTACGATCTTGGTCTCGTGCTTGTCCCGACAGTAGTTGAATGCAGGTGCACATCTATAGAAAGCAAGTTGGAGGTATGTGTGAGGGGTTTGTCCGAGTGACATTGAAGAGCGCTGGGTAGACTTACTCGACTCGCCAGGGCACTTTACCCCGAATCACATCGATCTTCCTGATAAGCCAGTCAATGTGCTTGCCATGGCCCATCACAGTGGACGCTTCACTAGGCACCAAAAAGTCTGCCTCGGTCCGAGAGAGGTGGAGTAAGCGACGAGTGTCATTCAGGCCGAATTCCCAGAACTTACCGGTAACCATGCCGATTCCGCTATCATTCAAGAATTTAGTGGTCAACACATTAGAATTGGGCTTGTACATCTGCTTGGTTCGGAAATTGAAAGTCCTACACTCGCAGCGACGGACACGGGCGGTTAGTCTCTACCTACATGGGGATGGAGTCGCGTTTGACGCAGGAGATCACTTACGGTGTGATCGAAAAGTGACCACCTTTCTCTGCGTCAAGGATTCTACGAAGACGTCAAGGTCAGCCGCAGTCCGGAAGGGTTACTCGTGCGGGATATACCTTGCGAAAACACTAGAAACCGACCAGGCAATCGTTCAGCTATCGTTCGATCTCGGCCCTTGCCGCCCGTGCACTCACCTAGGAGAATCGAAATACGGAATACACATGCTCTCGATACTTCCATCAAGACTGACCAACGCCGCCGTCTTCAAGTTACCGATCAATGCATGATCCTGGATACTCCTGATCGGATGTTCACGTTTCGATGCCAAAGTGTTCGTCTCCAGCGTGCCGCTACTTCCACCGACTCGTGCACCGTTATCGGAAGTTGCGGTCGTAGCTCCATCTGCAACGGCACCGCTGGAAGAAGTCGTTGTCTCTGTTGTGCCGGCTCTATCGTCCGTCTTGCAATCACTTGAAGCTGACATTTTCAACTTTTGTGCGAATCCAGAGATAAGACCGTCTGTCGTGTTGTTGGCGTTGTACGATCCGGACTGGGTGGCTTCCTTGGTCTCGGAATACAGCAGGTTGTCGTCGTCTATAGTATCGGACATGATGGTGTTTGATGGTAGAATTATGGTGTAAAACAGGAAAGCAATAGATGCAGGGACATGTCTAGGATCTAGGATGCGCTAGATGCAATGGAGGGAGGGAAGGGAGACGTCGCGGGCAAGAATGGTTTCGCCGGTGACGACGGGCTCATCGGCTTTTAGACTAATTATCGCTGAGCGTGCTGATGTCATCTCTGCTGCCTCCACTTTTGGATTCTTCGCGATATCATCGCTCTTTCTTCGAGGCCTCACCAGCTCACCGGCCAATGTATTGGCATTCTAGCATTACGGTATTACGCAGCTGGATGTATGCCTTGGAAGTCGTGTGGCCTGTGGAAGGTGAGCGCCGGTGACTTTGCTGAGCGCTCCGACATCAAGTCGATTGATGAACCATGACGCAGACAACGTCTATAATTCCTGCAGTATCGGGCATGCTATATACATGCTATCGCCGAGTGGTCCGATTGCCCGACTCACTTCTTTACAGAGTGGTCAAGCAAATAACATGATCGTAAAATAATGCTCACGTACTTGTTGAAGCGATCCATTGAGCGAGGCGATGATGCATGATGTAGGGCTCGTTCGATAATCAGACATGCCAACAGAGAACACAGCTTCGAGCACTCTTCACTGTACCATGCCGTAATTGCAACTGCTGTACTTCAAAACGGCCGCCGAAGAAATGCAAGAATTCGCTTCAATGGTCAGAGACACGCGCTGCAACCTATTATGCATGCAAAGATGGAAACCCGTACACTTACTACTTCCCCTCTGTCAGCGAGGACATCCAGGTCGAACAAACGAAAGAAACGGTAGAGCGACATATTCAAGCTCGCACTGTCGAACGGTCCTGCCCTTGTGTTCAAAGGCAACGCAAAGTGCAAAGCGACCCGTCAAAAATCTCGTCAAAGGAGCGACCTGATCGCTGCCGTCATTCCGCGTGGACGCAACGATATCTCTTAGTTTACAGAAGGTGTCTGCCGATGGACTCTGCTCGTGCGATCAGTCGGGATTGATAGATCCAACCGTCGTACGATACAATTTCGAGTGAAAAGACAGCAACCTTGGCTCGTGATGGCGCTTCTCCTCGACTCGCGTACACGACCACATCGTGCACTTCGTCTCGGACGTTCCTTGATACCGATCCTCCTTGCCGTCTTTGTTCCGCTACAATACCTACCTCGTGCGGATGCCACCATCTTCTCACCACGGATCGAAAACTGCCATGTGCGCAGCGCGGGGGAAGATTCTACCAAACTCGTCAACTTTACACGCGCACTAGCACAAATCGTGCCTGCCGACCAAGCAAAAACGCTCGGCCTAAACGGACAAGAGGGACAGGATGTGTTGCGTATCGATTTGTTCGGAAAAACAGGGCAGGGGATTACAGGGTTTGATAATGTGACGGGCAAGCTGGCAACCATGTTTACCGAGACACACGACTTGAACTATAATCTCTGGTCCACCACAACCTATATCTGCAACTCGTTGTTCCCGCCCTCGCCGTTACCGGAACCCTACATCCCACGGAACACCACATACTGTCCCATACCAGCCGGAGACGTCGGTATCAACATTTCCGTGCCGATCAGCGGATCATACGGCCTATCAACACTACGAACTCAAATCCGCATCGTCGATACCTCTCTTCCCGCCACCGAACTCACTTGTATTAACATCGACCTTTCGCCATACTATCCAGAAGCATGGTACTGGGATATCTTCCTCTGGATCCCCGCAGGCCTTGCGATCGGATATTGGATCGCTTCTTGGGCCGCTCGATTCGCTGCTGGATGGGTCGTAAGGAGCGCTGGAGACGGATCATCGTCCATGGATCATGGAGAGACGCGGAATGCCGCGGGAATCGGGAGTGTGGCTGATGCTGGTGGGGATAGTGGCGCTAGTCGGATTAGCAGAAAGTGGGGGACGATGTTGGTCAGTGGTGTTAGTGGGGAAAGATTAGGATTCAGTGGTGCGCTTTTACGATTCAGTAGGTCAAATCCCGTCTTTCACAGTCGTGCGGCGTCCTGACATCGTGCTTCGCTCTTTTCCGTACACAGTCACTCCCGGATTCAGGGACGTCATCTGGCACCTGCAATTCTGCGCCGTCTTGGCCATGGTCGCCGTCGACTGGCCCGAGTTCGCGTACCCGATCCTCGCACAAGGCGCATGGGCAAGTCTCTTGTGGAACGTCACACTTGCACAAGGAACGCCTAACGGCGGCAACGGTCAATCATATCTCGTGAACCCGCTACAAGTCAGCCGTGAAACCCCATTCCCGAGTAATTACTTGCCGCAAGGGAACGACACCGCCTACCCTCTGTACATGAATCAAAGCATTCCCAACATGTTTCTCAACTACGGTGCCTCTGGGCCAAGGGCGGAAGACGGAATCGAACGATTTGCTACGGCGATCGGACTTCGCAATATCGATCTATTTGGTGTCTGCCTCGTTCTCTTCTTATCCATCGCGGGGGCAGTGATTGTCCTCAGCTTGCTTTTTTGGTTCATGATGGCGCTCGTCGACTACATTCGCATGCGAGCACGAACATCGATGCGTGGAAGCGCACAGAACCGTGGGAATACTGCACCGGTCGCATCTGCCGGCTATACCGATGCCGATATTTCCACGCGGTACAAGAACAGTATTGATGCGTATGGTCCGGAAACGCCAAGTTCTCAGGTGCCGAATTTGCATGATCGAAAGGGATCCGGTTCGACGCTTTTGAATCTCACTGGTAACCAGGCAAGTAGAAGGCCCAATGCGTTGAAGCGTGTTTGGGGACGTTTCAAGGTCAAGGGCCCGATTGGAGCGTTTCATTGGGCAGCACTTTGTGGTAAGTATCACTTGTTATTCGCACGGTCACCCGGACTTCACTTACAAGCACGCTTACTCTTACAGGAAATCTCGTTCGATTGATCGTCTTGTTCCATTTGCCAATCACTATATGCTCGACATATCAGTGGACGGTTCAGGATTTCACATCGGTGGCATCCGTCGTTCTCGCCGGATTGGCTTTCGCATTCTTCTCAGTTGTGCTACCGGTATTCCTGTTATACAGAATCTTTCGCACCCCAACTGCCAAACTCTACGACGCCATGCGAACGCTTCTTGCTCTTGGGCCAATGTACAATATCTACGCTCAGGGTAATCAGCTCTACTACGGCCTCCGGTTTCTCGCCAGTCTTGTTACCGGTATTACCATTGGCGTCGGTCAAGGGCATGGTCTCGCCCAGGCGATCGTTTTGCTTGTCGTTGAGATCGCTTTCGGACTTGGCACCACCATCTGGCATCCTTGGCGAGCAGGCGCTGGGATGGTTATTCCTGGATTTTTGTTTGCGATGATTCGTATCCTGTCGGCTGCTCTTCTGGTCGTCATGGCTCCTAATGTAAGTCGATCTCTATCGACTTTCGGCCTTTGGAACTCCGCCAGCTCATATACCCTTACAAACAGCTGCCTGTCCCGAATTACGCTCTCGGCTGGATCGCCTACGCTGTCCTCTTGCTTCAAGGTATCGCCTTGCTCTTCTTCTTGATCATGCTGATATGCAAGATTCTGGAAGGCCTCATCCGACTGTTTGGAAAGATTCCATTCGACGAGTCTACTCATCCTCTTGACGGTGGCTTGTTTGCCGCTTTCGGTGGGCTCTCTGCGAAGCTCAAGGGCCGCGGAAGTAAGAGACCTAAAATGGATCATCGAGCCTCTTCAAACGCGGGATCCATTAATACTCAGATGATGTTGAACCGCTATTCCACAAACCAGACCGCTGTGCCATTCTCGGGACGAGCTAGCCTGGAATCCTACCAGTCTCGCCGACCATCAATAAATCAATGGGGTGAATCGAACGGAGTCTACTCACCAGTTCCAGACCACGACGCACCCCAAGAAGTATTGATGGATTCGGCTCCGTCGCGAGGATTCTCGGTCTTGCGTGGTGGTCGTGCCGTCTACGAAGATCCGTATGCCGCTTTACCAAACGCGAATAGCGCTAACAGAGTAACATATCCGCCAAACAGCCGAAGTCTGACATCGCCGGATCGACGCACTACGTTTGCGCCTTTGCCTTCCCTTGCGGAGGATCGTAACCGGGCGGAGCCTGTTTCGCCCTCATCTCGGCCCATTCGCCATGTCCGAACCAGATCCCAGACAGCTGTCATTGAAACTTTTGCGCCAGGTGGGCCGGATGGATTGCAACCTGGAGCACTGGGTCTTGCAGCGCCTTCATCCGGCACGCCAGCCACTTCTTTCAGCGTCAGTAGGGGAATCGCGCCTCCGATCCCGCTCATGCTTCAAAGCCAACATGATGCCAATCAGGCGGTCCATGCTGATTCTCCTACATCCGTGTATGAACAAGATGACGAGGAAGAAGCCCCCCGAAAAGCGAACAAGGCCTCGAACTGGTTTGGACGGAGCAAGACCAACGTGAACCTCGCAGGATCAGATTCGGAGGAAGAGCTACGTGACATTGAACTATCAGAAGGCGGGAAAGGAAAGTTCAAACCCGCTTCCGCAAAGAAAAAGTCTGACGGCAAGGGGCATGGTGGCAACAGCAGTTCGGGCGGGTGGCTTGCGGCGCTACTTCCTGGCACAAGCTTAAAACGAGACAGTGTGGAAATGATGGCCGACATGGCACCGAACGAGAATGCCGGTCGAGCAGGAAACATGATGCTTGAGGGAGACAACGGACCAGAGCGACACAGCATGGATCCTCCTCTCCGCTCATTCAAGGTCAAAAGGCAGTCACTCCCTTCCTCTGCATCCAGTCATCGACCATCTCCGCAGTCGTCTAATCCGACAACGCCACATGCGTTCGTATCAACGAATCTCTCGAATCCTAGCTCACCGACCAGTTCAGATCAGCCGCTCCCCGGCTCTCAGAGAAGCTTTGTGGTACAACGGGCAACAAGATCTGCAGGCCCTTCCGCTACTTCTTCAAGAGTCACGACTCCGGGAAACGAGCAGCCGGCTCCGTTCACTGCTTTGACTCCGTTCGACAATGACGGCAGGGACGGCGATAGCACAGTGCGCGGGCCGGGACGAAGTTTTGTCGTTCAACGAGCGAATAGGAACAACCATCCGAATCTTGCGCCACCGATCTATGAGTCGGCTAGGTACACGCCGGCGCGACGAGAACAAGGCTCTGAGGATCATGCTAGATAGCGTCGAGGACCTCTAGGCCTTTTCTACGAGAAAACTTGTATTATATCCCTTAGACTACCATTACTGTATCAATGACTGTATTCGTGGCATAATATCAGAATTCATGGACAAATGCAATTAACTACACACTGGACCGCGACCACGCCTAATCCAAATCATCCGCTGTGATACTCGGACTCCTCTCGTACACGCGCCTACTCCGCCGCGTATTCTGATGCTGTTGTAAGTTGCCCGGTGTATGTGCGTTATGCGTCGATCCTCCTCCGGCAAGGAACGTCGCTGGATCCAACTCGTGCGGCGGAACAGGCGTAGACATGGGTTTCTCATCAGCCCATGTCTGTTTCATGGCGGACACATCCGCCACCCCGTCGTACCGATAGATCGCCTCGAGATCGGTAAACATCTTTTGGTCGAGTTCCACCGGGTTGCCTAGTGCGGCGCGTCGACAACCTTGCGAGAATTCCCATATTCCATTGAACGAGATGGCGAGATCCGAACGCGGGATGACGCCTTGTAGTCGTGTCCGATACCGCTCGAGATGCGCGCGGCAGAGCTGCTCGTGTGTTTTCGTATTCTTAGCGACCCATTGGGTGCCTAGCTGTATTTCCTCCTTGTACACGATTCCTATAGTGACCAACTGGGTGCGAATGCCCGTTCCTGCAGGTTGCCAGTAGGCGTCTTTGGGTAATGGTACGGGGTAGTCAAAGACGTTAGCGTAGATGGCTTCGTCGATTTCTGGGACCACGCCGTCGTCGTACGTGATATCGTAGGCGTCGTATACGCCAGGATCTATCAGTACTTTGATCGCTGGTCCGGGTAGGTCGTGGTAGAGCAGGTAATGCCCCGTCATTTGTGCCGTATCCCCTTGTTGGTCTCGAAGCCGATGCCATTTGCACTTTGCTGTAAACTCCCGCAACTGATTCAAATCCTGATCCTGGCCCCTTCCTTCCCCAAGCGACTTGGTAAACTGATCCCAAACCATCTGGATCCACTTCTGCCCTGCTATCGCATCCGCACTCGATCCATCACCCCACCCGACCATGACAGCGGGTTTCAACCCGGCAAGGAAGCATAAAATCTCGAATACGAGCGCTTGCGTACGAGGATCCGAGTGGAAATGCCACCATTGGTCGAGGTGGGAGAGAAAGACTCGTTCGTTGCGCAGGATGACGCTGTACGCTATCCAGAGCGCACGCTGGGAGAGGATTGGATATGGCGGATTCGGCCCGAATGGTACGACTCGGCGGGACATGTTGGAGTTTGCTTGGTCAGGACATGGGGTAGATGTGGCGGTGATTTTGCTGTCAGCGCAATCCCCGCTGGCGGGAAGAGGGAAGAAAAGGTTCTGCGGGAGAAACGCCATGAGCCTGTGAGTAAGCCGTACATGAGGGAAGGACCTACAGGCTGTCTACGCGGCACTACTCCGGGTGGCGAGAGTAGCGATAGAAAATGGTGCCGCAATGAGCTGGCCTTGTCCAATGTACGGTCGATCTTGGGGTGAGGAAGTAACGATGGACAACGAGAATATCAATGTTTCAACTTACTGAAGAGCTCCTCGGTTGTTTGAAAGTATTTCAGCGAGAGAGCGCAGGCGATTTTGCGAGACACTATGCCAACTCTAGACAGAGCCAGGAGGCCCGTTAAAGCCAGTACAGCAATGCTGGCACGTGGCCGATCTCGGGGCTCATCTTTGTTCGGTCTCTTCCGCTTTCAAAGATCGCTCCTTATTGCGTTTGTTTGTTCCACCACGCAAGCAATCCAGGACCAGACTTTCGTAAGCAGCACGCAATCTTCCCTCATGATTTCACGACAAAAAAAAAGCCCACAAGTATTGCTCATGCTTGTTTGGCCACCAACAATCCCGGGCCTGAGTAAGAGATTTGTCAGAAAATTGATACCAGCTTTCATACCTCTACCCACCGGCCGCGATATATATATCTAGTATATCTATCACTCTCGGTTGAGGCAAAGCGTATATCCGATTCAAAGCGGGATTCAGAGTCGACTTATCAAACGCCATAAATCACTCGAGCCACATCCACAACCATGCACGCAGACAACTTTGCTACCAATGCGGTTCATGCCGGATCCGCACCTGATCCCAGCACCGGCGCTGTTATTCCCTCAATCTCGCTGAGTACGACTTACAAGCAGGACTCGATCGGTGTTCACAAGGTAAGCCCATCGCCTCCCTACTCGAGCGCTCGCAAGTACTCACATCCCTTGCATCCTCTTCCAACAGGGCTTTGAATATTCCCGCTCTGCCAACCCAAACCGGAACGACTTTGAAACCTTGCTTGCGTCGCTGGAAGTAGGAAGTGAAGAAGCGATCGCCTTTTCTTCCGGTTCCGCAGCGACTGCTGCTGCTGCTCAATGGGCTTGTCTGTCCGAGGAAGAAGGAGGAGGAAGGACGGAAGAGGATAGCGCGGAGGGCGGAAAGTCGCACATCTTGTGCATCAACGACGTCGTGAGTACCTGACCTAAACGCTCTGTCCAATACCACGTACTGACGCTGTTGAAATGCCTTCCAGTACGGAGGAACGTACCGATACCTTGCGCGTGTAGCAAAGAGCACGGGCAACCTGGAAGCCTCGTTCCTCGACTTTGATAACGCAGGTGAGGCGGGTATCCGAAATGCAATCAAGCGGAACACCAAGGTCAGTCCTCCGAGCCGGTAAGGCTACCACTACAGCTAAACGCCACCTTGTCCGTTGCGCAAACAGATCGTCTGGATCGAATCACCTACCAACCCAATGTTGATCCTCCCGCCGCTCTCCCTCATCTTGGAAATCCTCTCTTCGATCCCCGAATCACACCGCCCCATTCTCCTCGTCGACAATACCTTTTTATCGCCCTACTACTCCAACCCGCTCACGTTGGGCGCCGATGTGGTATTGCATAGTATCAGCAAGTATATCAATGGGCATTCGGATGTGATTATGGGTGCGCTTGTGATTCGACAGGGTTTGGGCGACAAGTTGAGTCGCGGTTTGCGGTTCCTGCAGAACTCGAGGTACGTGGTGGACGTGTGTTGCTATTTTCCGTAGAGGCAGAAGCTGACCAGTGTCTCGTGCATGAACAGCGGCGGCATCCCTTCTCCCTTCGACTGCTACTTGGCCAGCCGCGGTGCCAAGACACTCCCACTACGAGCGCTCAAGCATGGACTGAACGCCTTGCAGATCGCCACCACACTATCAAAGGACAGCCGAATCGCCAAAATCTCCTACCCGGGTCTCAAGACCAGCCCCTATTACGAACGAGCCGTCGGCGCGCTTTCCCGACAAGCAAAGAAGGATCTGTCAAAACTCGGATGGGATGTCGGGGCACTGGAAGCCAAGGCCGGTGTAATTAACGGTACGATCAAGCACCACACCCACCACGGGCGGTTTGCCGGCAACGCAACAACATCAACGACGGAGGAAACGATCCAGGACCAAGGTATTCCGTTCAGCGGGATGGTTAGTATCCGGCTTTCCAGCACCGACGCTGCGGACCCGGAAACAGCACACGCAATCACCGACAAGTTTTTAACCTCGCTCCGTCTGTTCTCGCTCGCCGAATCGCTCGGTGGAGTCGAGTCGCTGGCAGAAGCACCCTGGAAGATGACGCACGGCAGTATTCCCGAGGCGCAGAGGCTGGAGCTGGGCATCGATCCGAGTTTGGTCAGGTTGAGTGTGGGGATTGAAGATGTTGATGATCTGGTGCAGGACATTCAGCAGGCTCTGGATCTGGCGTTTGCTTGAGCTGATCGGGTGTGGTGGACGAGTGGCATAGACGTGGGCTATACATAGGTCTTGTTGGCAGAATAGACCCTACGGACAGTGACAAACGGGATCTCGACGACGGAAATAATCGCCGGTGAGCGAGTCCGTGCGATGTGAAGAGAATACAGTGACCGAGAAGAATCTACCAAGAATGACATGTGCGTTGTATGCTTTCCCTCAGCGAGTGGCGATATTATATAATTAGTAGTCAAGACTCGACGCAAGAGGGTGGTTGCTCGTGAGAGGAAAGGGGCGATCAAAGGAGATCGCAAAATTCAATTCGCCACGCAGTTCGCGCGCGGGTGGGACAATAGCAGGCCGTTCCGCTTTTTGGAGAAATGACGAAAGGAGATAGAAGGTTCTTCAACAATGGTAACGTTTCGCCACTGAAATTACTTATTGGCAGCTGATCTTGAGCCGATATCATCTTGGTTCGTCCTGCGTATTCTTGTCGTCACCTCTCTTGGAAACTACCCGTCTCTTGGTACACCGTCCGTTGTTCGCCGGTCGACAACGCAGAAACCGCCACGCACGGTACTGAAGATCGACCAAGCAACATCAACGTGATCCGATCACGAGACAGGCCAACAGCTATAGCCTCTCGACGTAAGCGTCTCATCTTCGGTGTTGCCAGCAGCTTTACAGCGAACGAAGTGAAGATGCCAGGGGAGTACAATGCTGGACGACGTGCCTGGGCGACTCCTGTCGTTGCCATGCAAGAGCAATCAGCAACAACCATCCGTGAGTGATAATGAATCTGTCTCTGGTGCTATCGTCGTCCCTCCTTCGGAAGGTTCAACGTCATTCACCAGGACTGCCTGCATGCTCTCATAGAGGATCAAAACATCGGAACATCGGACCCTTTCTACGACATCATGCTGGCTCTCCTCGTAATGATAGGGCATGCCTTCACATTGCTGTTCCTTACAGCGTACATCCTGTATGTCCGCATCAATCCGCTTGTTGGACTCCGTCGTTTTCTCCCTCGTGGTAGTCGGTCTTATTTCCGTTTGGCAAAAGGAGCCATCATGATGGTATTCGACGGTTCAAGTAAGCCTTCCACCTTCTCTCCCGTCTGATAGGCGCTCAGGCCTCATCAGCAAACTGACGCTTACGACGGTGTGTGAAACCGCAGTTCACCTAGTGAGATCAACGATCTCGTTTCTGGTATGGCTTTGGAGCCAATTTTGCTGTGCAATTGCGATCATCACCGGTACACGATATGCCAACGAAGCCTTGCAATCTGAACTTATCAGGCTTAAATCTTGCCTCGAAGAGTCCGAGCGCAGCGCTTGGCCATGGTACCGTGTCTTTGGGTCCAAGGTTCTATTTCACGACCGCATCCAACAACGAGTGCTTCTCCACGAAACTATCTTAGCGAGGTATAGCCGCACCTTAGCAAAACTACTCAAGCAACAATCTACAACCCTCGACACGGAAATCGAGCGACAGCAGGCTAGTCTTCGAACCCAGCAAGACAAAATCGACTCTTTGAATGAGAAATACAATGCTACCGACGAACGCGTAAAAGAGTACAGTGAAGAGGTGTCGCGTACCGCTGCCCAGCTGCTGGAGCTATCGACAAGTGTTTCGACAATGCAGCCACAACAGATACTTTCCTCTTTGACCAGTGCCATCTTCAAATTCACAAAGCGGTTCGAAGATGTCTTTAGTGATTTGGACAATCACAGAAAGACAATGTCTTCACTCGAGCAAGGCATCACGGACTTGCAGCATCGTACAGCCTGGATGGCGGGTTCGTCGAAGCAGGATCGTCTGGAACAGCTGGAGCAGGAAGTGACGGTTGCGACAAAGGGTTCTTCTCTGGCGACGACCCGGGCAGCGCGTCGCCTCTCATACGGTATTACACCTAATGCCAGTGGGCAATTTCTACCTCCAAAGATCCAGCATTTCGAGGAGACTTCAGCTACACTCGAACGACGTATCCGCGAGCACGAACGGCATATGCAAGACTGGATGACCGCCATGGAGAAGCGCTTTCCGGTGCAACAAGCAGGACTTGTTGATCCCGCAGCCAACGGACATCAACAGCCTTCCGCTGACGTTACCACAGACAACTCTTCCAGTGGACATTTCGATGCGGAGAAGGTCAAGGAACTTTTGGAAAGGAAGTTCAAAACAGTCGTCGCACAAAGCAAGAACAAGTTTGAGGTTCACGAGGCAAGACTAACTGCCCTGGAGAAGGACTTTTATAAACCGGTTCAACAAACGTTACCCGTTGCAGATAGGCTGGACAACCTGGAGTATGATGTGGGGAATGCTGTGGGTCAGATGAAGGAGTTGACAGTTCAGATGAGCGACACAGCCAACAGTATCAGCTTGTTGCACAAGCGCGTAGACAATTTGCGACTCGACATGAAGAACCTCGGAAAGAAAGGCGAAGCGTCGACAGATCACGAGTCACTCCAATGTACGAAGAGAGCCATCGAACACCTGGAGGAGCAACACCGCGGCGCCTTCACCAAGAGCAAGGAGACTGCGGAGCGAATGGCTGGTATCGAAAGAGCTGTGGATCAGATGCGTCGCCACCTCCTGGAGACGACAAGTAGACATGATCGCAGGCTTTGGGAACTGGACAACTCTTCAAGGAAAGCGCATGGTGACATCGCAGCGGTTCACCGAGGGTTGAACCAGCAGATCTTAGAGCTCAAGGCGAGCATGCTGGAAACGGATATAGATATTCTGGACCGCGTACGCTTCATCGGCATCTTACAGCCTCAACCGGAACAGACGCATGCTGAGGATGCATATCTTGCGCCAAGGATTATATCACCGGATCCTGAATGGGATGCAGTGGGCGGTACGTCAAGTTCTAGGTCACCGCCGACGCCTCCGACTTATTCTAGCTTCTCTTTGCAAGTCGACGATGTGACTGTCGTTCTCCTGCCACCTATCGAGCCGTCGTCTGAAATTCCAAGTAACCAGACTCACAACGGCCCTTTGGAGGATATCGATACTGTTTCGTCTTCGCCATTTGGTACCATCTCCGATTCTGTCCAAATGGACATTGCTGAAAGACATCTTGCTCTGAACAGTAACTCCGGCGCTACAGCGATAGCCTCGAGTTCTGCGGATCGGATCGTTGCTGCTGAAGCTGTGGTTGAAGAAGATATATCCACGAGTTCGATGACGACGGAGGAGGCTACAGGGGGCATTACAGAACTCTCAGCCAGACAACCAACGATCCGCGTCGACGGCAGTACAAAAAGCTTCGCCCAAAGTCTGAAGACTTGGTTTTCTATCCAGAAGAACAATCAGGACCCGGCAGCTCCAGATCCACAACCAGCTGCTACGCTTGCCTCATCATCATCAACGCCAACAACACTCAGATCGCTCAATTCCACATCTTCCACTTGGCACCTCACTTCGTCCACCGGCGCGAGAATGCCCAGCAAAGAGTAATGGCGAAGCCGGTGCGATTATTTAATGCCAGACTATCTAGTTCCTTGGGGAATAAGTTGTGGACCTGGGATAATTGCAAACTCGTGTTGAATACTAGCTTGAACCAGAAGAATTTGAATGACATACGTTGTATCCTTTGGTCGATGAGTCATCATACTCCCAGACAGTACCAGATATGAAATCATCCAAGTACATTTCAATGATTCTGTATACATTATTGCGCTGCTGAGACTCGTCGGTGTAGCATGTGCACTTAGGCGCAATGACTGTCGTGGCAATTGGCTTTCTCGATGTTCACGAGGCTGTTTTGCGACTGAGTGACCATAACTACGAGAGCAGTTACTACACCAACGCCAACGCACGAAAAGGCTGAACCGTGGACTGATCACGGCAACTCCATAACTCCGAAAGCTACGGTCACTAACCACCTACTTGATTTGACTATTCACCAGCTGACTATCCGTCGCTAGCTCCGTAGCTCTCTCCGTTACCTCCACATCTTCTTCTTCACTTCCATATCGCGGGATCTATTTCTGGCGGACCAAGTTGACGTCAGCTATGCCAGCTGCTATGCCCTGCTATTTCTATCCCCGGATTTGATTCAAGAGAGATTCCTGGAACCTCGGCGGCTTGAAGGACGGCAGAGAAATATGCAGTATATAAGGGAAAGACTTGTGCAAAGCATGAGTCCTCCTTCTGATACCGTGACAGCCCAGGCCGTATACCAATACCGCAGCTCTAACAATGGACCCAACCAACTTGCCCGAACGAACGACTCCCCATTGGGATATGTATCGCCGAGATATGTTCATGCTCGCCGCTGAGCAGAAGCATCCCTTGTTCAGTACTGATCCTGAAGAGTTGGAAGAATTGGCGAAGAAGACTCTGAGTCAGGGAGGATGGCTGTATGCAAGTTGCAACGCTGGGAACAGTTTTACTCATCGGGCCAATAGGGAAGGTGAGCGTTCTTGCAGGACTCAATCACGGATTCATGGGCTTATTATCCGAGCAATTGCAAACCACTCCAGCGTTCTATCGGTGAGCAGACGGCATCAATTTCCGAAAGGTGCCACCTATGCTCAGCAAGACCTCATCCTTCATAGCCAACGAATCGTACCCAGAATGCTCGTAGACACCAACAAGAGAGATACGACGACAACGCTCTTCGGTCACAAGATCGCTGCACCTATCTGTTTTGCACCAGTCGGCATCAACGTGAGTACTAGCTTGGATTTTCACCTGTGAAGCAGGAAGGTGTTGCTTACTATCCATGTATCGAACAGAAAATCTATCACCCCCTTGGAGAGCTGAATACCGCGAAAGTCGCTGTAGAGCTTGGCCTGCCATACTGTCTTTCTACTGCAGCGTCCCAATCCATCGAAGATGTGGCTGCCGCCAATGGTCAGGGAGTTCGATTCTTCCAGCTATATAGCCCGCCCGACGAAGAGCTGATGGAGAGTATTTTAAGGAGAGCTATCGTGAGTTGAAATCACATACCTCACCGTACAGGTGCCTGATGTTCGTGACTATGTACAGGATAACGGTTTCACGGCTTGGTGAGTCTTGACGACCTCAATGACCTGGGAGCTGGCTGATGCGAATCCGACTATGACCACAGTATCTGGACCGTCGGTGAGTTGCGACTGTCTTTGAGTTCATGCGACGTGCTCAGAGGAAGACTCTCGCATCTTTTCTGGTACCATAGATACATGGCAGCTTGGCTGGCGACACGGCGACGTTGCAGCTTCAAACTATGCTTTCTACAAGGGTATCGGAGCGGAGCTTGGATGGTCGGACCCAGTTTTCCAGAAACGAATGGCGGAACGTGGTTTGAGTAAGGAGAAGAATCCTGTTGAGACCGGTCAACTATGGATCGATCAGGTCTGGCATGGTAAGCGTAGTTGTATATTAATTGCTGCAGTCCGGCTGACCATGTTCTTTCGTATTTCAGGCAAAGCTTTCTCCTGGGACGATCTTCCTAGGTAAATGACAAAAAGGACTAGAAATATGGGTGCTGCGCCTGAATTCACCGTTTCCCCTCATAGAGTGATGAAGAAGTGGAAAGACATGAGCGGTGGCAAGCCATTCTTAGTCAAGGGCATCCAGTCAGCCGAAGACGCCAAAAAGGCTGTAGAGCTCGGCGTGGATGGCATCGTCTGTAAGTGGCTGATCCAGTACTTTGTCGTGGCATCAAATGGTTCAATGTCATTGGCTCTGCATACAGGTAGCAACCACGCTGGACGACAGGTCGACGGAGCAGGTGAGCCCTTTCATTGCGAGAACCTGCTCGCACCGAGCGACCAATAAAGTTTCTTTTTGATGCCATACAGTCGGATCTTTGGATGTTTTGCCTGATGTAAGTGTTTATCGTGTATTTCTCGCAGGCGTAGTCTGACCTGTGCGAGTTGTTTGCCAAAACAGATCGTAGACGGTATGTTTTAGTAGTCTCGATTGTGTGGATGTCCAGCTCAAACGAGTTCCCTTCAAACAGCTGTTGGAGACAAGACAACTGTCCTCTTCGACTCTGGTACGCTCGTTTGACCGTCAAGTCGCGACTGAGTACTGTACTCATCTGATACATTATAGGTATCCGAGGCGGGGCTGACGTCTTCAAGGTAAGCTGCATGCTGAGAAGGAACTTTACAACACAAAGTTCATGATCGTGGATATTATAGGCCCTCGCCCTCGGCGCTAAAGCAGTCCTCGTCGGTCGTCTTTGGATCTATGGAATGGGAATTGCTGGCGAAGAAGGCGTCCGACACGTCATGAAATCCTTGTTGGCGGACTTTGATATCCTGTACGTTGCTCCTTACTCTGAAATATACTATGAACGGGTATGCTCAAACCCATCTTTCTCCCTGCCTCGACCTAGGATGAGTGTGGGGGGTTTTAACAGCATTTCCGAGATCAACCGCAGTGCATTGAGTGTGTGCGAGTATCATTCAATCGACTCGAGACTAGATGCTTATTCTTTGTGCTTTGACCAGAATTTATCCCTTACGGTTCGTCCGGAGACCATACAGGTCGCATGTAAAGATTGACGTAGAGTGGGGTGTTCACAAGATGAGCATTGAAAGAAGGCAAGTCTGCACGAGTAGACAAGATCCAAACAAATGTACAAGATTAAATCCAAATGCACCTATACAACAATGCCCCTCGAAGGCCGATGAATTCAACCTAGACTTGCTTAATTGCTTAATTCGTTTCAGCATCTTCGTTCTCTCCTGGTGGAGGCTCCTTTCGCGGGAGCCACAAGGCCTGGAAAGAAGGAAGATTATCAGATGCCATCCAAATGATTCAAGATGAATAATAAAAGTCGACTTACCGCATCAACCCCAGCCGCAGCGAACATGGCGAATCGCGGGTTGAACTTGACTACTCGACTGCTTTCCCCTCCTTCCTTGTTGTGGTTCATGACGTTGAGAGTAGACAACGTGTTTGCTGCTCTTCTCGGCCCCAATTCCGGGGTTTGCTGTGGGGGTACAAGATCCTGTTGCCCTCCTTTTGGTTGCAGGTCCCATATACAGATCTTGCCGTCACCCGAGCCTGAAATAGCAACAACCTGCCGTGAGCCAAAGTACACCTTCGCATCGAGTACAGAGGGAACGTACCTGACAACACATACGACGAATCTGGCGTCCAGGAAACTTCTGCTCCACTCCGTGTAACACCCTTCGTCACGAATCCCAGCGGCTGATGACCTTCCAGCCGCGCAACAATCTGCAGCGTAAAGGCTTCCAAGACATAGTGCACATTCGTGACGCAACCGACAAGCAGATATTTTCCATTGTTCGAGAATTGAAGAGACGACATGTAGATTGGCGGTCGCTTCTGTCCGGGCCTATCTAGTCCGGGGTCGTCGATAGTAGCCCACGCGAATGGTTTCTGCGATGAACGAGTCAGTCGAATGAACTGCCTGACAGGGGGAAACGGCGACGGCAAACTTACTTTGTCAAACGCATTCGATGCATACAGCGATATGACCTGTTTTCTTGGTGTGCCAACTGCAAAGATTGTGCCTGTGCTATCCCATGCTGTGATACAATGTCCGTCCATGTTTTTCAACTTCCCCTATAAGAACTCAACTGGGGTCAGATGCGCAAGGGTGAGACCCAGCCATTTCTACACTAACCATTGCTTTGTCCGTCCGGAGATCCCACATCAACACCGTTTGGTCAAAAGATCCCGTCAGGAACGACGAATCGATCGGGCTCATACTGATCGAGCAGACTCTGTAAGGGTTCAAAAGGATTTGATTTAGCGGCTAGCTTCATCCAGCGCACATCCCTTGACTACGCACTTGTCTGTATGCCCTTTAAAGTATTTGAGATACTTGTTGTCATGAGCAGAATGATACCGCACGGCGTTATCTTGCAATGCAGTTTCACTCTTTTCTCTTTCCGTTGCGGTCGGAGCGGTCTCTGTCTGATGCGTGGACGAATGCAGGACATTGCCTGAATGATGTGTCGATGTGATATGGTCCACACCGTATTTGTGCGACGCAAAGTACTTTCCTTTTCTACAGGTCGTCCCGTGGATGGAACCACGTTAGCAGACCCACCTAACAACATTCAAACACGCAAACCGAGAAAAAGGAGCTCACTTGCCGGTCGTCATGTCAAACGTGGTGAAAAGATCATCTTGCCCAGCCATGATGCAGTGTTGCCCAGAATCGTCGAAACACATCGACGTGATCTCCTTCAGTGGTGGATCATCTGCTGGAGATGAGCCACTCTGTAGCTGGAGTCGTGGTTGTTTAACATGTCCTTTGAAAACCTTCGCCGGCGCGAACCTGGCCTATGAAGACAACGTTTAGCGTTAGTCACTTCCTATCATCTGCCTCACGCACATATGTCTCTCTTGCTTACTACCTGCTCATACGTCAGGGGCTCTCTATCCCGCGAAGGAAGATCTGGCAGTTTGCCAGTGATACTAGCCTGCCGCACGAGCTTTGCGATACGGTCCTTTCCCGGATCCGTATGAGCCATTCTTTGTGCGTGCGGACGCTAGACGTATTAGTGTGACGTGGAGATTTCGGAGGGGCCTCGCTATTCCTTGACGATAGCGATGGCAGTTACGTATAGGGAAAGGCGTTGTTTGGTTGAGGTGAAGAAGATATATCGAGGAACAATCCATGAGTCATGGTTTACAACTTCGACTTTGGCCCCTCTAACTCGGTGCGATCGAGAACAGCGGGTTCCGCCGTTTCTGTCGACTTTTCCTGTTCCATCACATCTCTGCATTCATTTCGACGCTCTTCGTGCCATCTTTCCCACACACATCACCTTGCAAGCCACCAATCATGCCTCCAGAAGTGTCTCAAGAATCCTGGCGGGAAGCCCATACTTGGGAGCAGAATCAACCCTCACGATGAAATATGATAAATGCCATGATAAACAACGCATACAACACTAGATCTACTGTATCCCAACAACCCGTTACATGCCGTACAAAACCTCACTTATAGTCTTCACCCTCTCCTTTGCAAGAACGATACAATCACCCAACAACGCGATACCCGTCGTCGGCGATGTACCCGATTGTTTCCCACCGAGACCCCCTAATCCATTCTGCCTGACAAGCCGTATTCTCGGCTCCTCCAATTGCTTTGTTGTTGTCGTTGCTGTCGTAAAGTCTGTAGAGTCGAGAGCTATTGTAATTGTGGTGTCGAGTAGTGGCGTTTCGAATGCCGTCGGGTCTGGAAGGAGGTGTTCGCTGTCGGGACGGAACTGTGTCAACTAACGAGCTGCTTGCAAATAGTTGCGCGCGACTCACCCTTTAAAGATTCCAAATGTGCATGCTAACGGCAAACACGTTATATGCTCAGTCAAGCTTCTCGTCTCTGTTCTTGAACATATCGCCTGCTCCATATCCTCGTCCCATCTCGCTATTGGCAATTTAGCTATAAAGCAGGCCACATCGTCAACGCACAGTCTTGGTATGTGCCCGACGTCATGCGTGTACTTACTATCTCGCAAAGCCGCCATGACTGCCAACACACTTGCATCAAATGCGTTTCCGTCATAATTGATGCACACTAGATCCACGTACAACACCCAAGCTGCCCTTTTCGGCTCTATGCATAGCGCTGATAATGGTAGCACATTTGACCTGGTAGGATAACAGGTTAAGCAGAGGCCGCAGAGTAACCCGGATGAATGTGCTCACGAAACAAGGAGATCATTCAACTGCTGGGAAAACACCTGAGCCTCTTCCGCTGGTGGTCCAGGTTTGAAATGCGGCGACGAGAGTGCTGGCAGATCGAGATTCGGCACTATTCAGGGCCATGAGTGAACCGTCAGTAGCTGGCTATCAACTTGTAAGACCACGGCGAAACACACCTATCCACCCGTGATTTGGTGTTTTCCAATCGGGCTCTGCTATTTCTGCTTTAATACCACATACTACCGTGGTATCTCCCAGCCTGACCAAGGCGGATCCATTAGCTGTAGACACGGCACCTGGAAACGAATGGCACACGTAAGCTATGAGCGAGCATATTGTGAAGCCACAAGACATACCGACATTGATCTTGACATCCCTCGCCTGATCCTTGTTCCTCCCATCGGGTCGAACATTCTCCACCACGAACCGCCGGAGATATTCAACGGGGTACAGCCGCTTGTACGCCGCTGCTTCAGTGATATCGCGGTCGCTTAATGTTCTTGAGTCGTGAATTGCGGCCATGGTAGTGATAGGAATGAGAAGTGAAAAGATGAGCGGTAGATGTAACGTTCGTCTTTCAAAATCTCAATTGAAGGTCAATCTGGAATCGTCACCTTTTCTCGATCGCTCGTTTCAGCTTATTTAGGTTCCGCTCACTCGGAGCCGAGAACGTTACATTCGTCAACTCTCTAGAAAGTGAGAAAGAATCGGAAATAGCAAAATAAAGGGGCTGGCAAGATTTGATCACTTGAACGGCATATGCGCTTAGCTTTTCCTTTCATTTCAGCAAAGGCGCGGCTGGGCTGTCTCTTGATCCTCCCAGCCACCCTTCAGCCAACGCCCGCCTTTCCCGCTGACTGTGCCGCAGAGTGGCAAACCGCTGACGATCGGAGGCGAATCGTCGACCGGATTGACGTGGCTGGGCCAGAGGGGTTCTCACCGCGCCGACGACGCCCTGGATGGCGAGGACGGCTCTCTCTCTAAGGTCTTGCTTCAATACGGACGGCGTCTTTTACGACTTGTCAACGCTTCTTCGGTCGACCGTCAAGCAAGTCTTCACAAAACAACCCTAACTCCGTCAAGATGGTGAGTGGCGTCGAGACTTGATGGTGGTGGTGGCAGCGGTGGCAGGATACGGACGTACAGGTCAGATCGGATGGACAACGACGGAACGACTACGATACCGACTATGCGCAATACAGAGGAAGTTATGGACGATGGTTGAATGGAAGATGATTGCTTAACAGGGAACGGTGTGGGAATAAAGGAGAGAAGGGAAGAGAGGAATTGCCAAGGGCATGGAGCAGGAAATGGCAGAATGAAGGAGACGATGGTGTCAAGCAGTCAGCCGTTAGGAGCCGTAACGACCCACCATAGCCAATATGATCCGACTTCTACAATACCCGATCTGACCTGCGCTTCGTCCGACCGCTGCTGCCTGAACTGCAACAAGGCTCCATGTCCGTATGCTAACCCCTCACATTTCCCTTGGGAACGCTCCTTAGGATCCCGCCGGCCCTATCACCCTCCGAACTCGAAAGTTCATCACCAACCGATTGCTCAACCGAAAGCAATTCGTTCTTGACGTCCTTCACCCTACCCGGGCTACCGTCTCCCGATCCGAGTTGCAGGAAAAGTTGGCTGCTCTGTACAAGACTGAGAAGGCGCGAGTCACTGTCTTTGGTTTCAAGGTGAGCAGGAAGGAAGCAGGAAGCCAAGGGGTGGATCGGAGAACAGGAGGCTGATGAGAATGTGTGTCCGTCGTTGCGTCCAGACCAAGTTCGGTGGTGGTCGATCTACCGGTTTCGGTCTCATCTACGATGACGAGGCCAGCCAGAAGCAGTTCGAGCCCAAGCACCGACTCGTAAGGGTAAGACAATCTCTCAACTGAACGTCTTTTCTTGAACATTCGGCTCACGCCTTTCCCTTCCCTTCAGTCCGGTCTTGCCACCAAGGTCGAGAAGACCAACCGAAAGAACAGGAAGGAGAGGAAGAACAGGCAGAAGAAGGTCCGAGGAACCCTCAAGAAGAAGGCTGGTGAGCCCGCCAAGAAGAAGTAAACGGGTGCGCGCGTCGGCGCGGCCGTGGATTCGCTCTGCGGACGGACGATGTAGTTTTTGCCTGTATTCTCAGCTCCTCTTGTACTGGCAAGCCAACATCAACTTCTTTGGGCTATGGGACATGCTTGAAGACACCACGCGCTGGGTGATAGAGGGGTTTCGCGAGATGGTTGCAGTAGTTTACGTTCAGCGTCTACAGTTGTCTTTTCGGTGTTTTTTGTGTTTTTCCCTCTGACACCGAGACTGGTAACGCTGTATGATGCAACCTTCAGCTGCATGCGTCATATGCGATGGATGGACATAGTGCAGTATCTCGGTTCCATCATAGGCTCTTTGAGGCATCTGAATAGTGCGTGAAGCTGCGTGACTGCAATATGGCTTCTCACCGAGGCTGTTTCAAGATTTGTCCAGGAGTCAATTTAATACATTGTGTGGATTTCCTGACGACACCTTGAGCATCGCCATCGTCATACAGAAACCTATGCTACTATTGATGCTTGCATTATTGTTCGAAGTCATTGAGGTCTCCTCTCCTTACTGCGGGAAAGCACCTGGCATATCGGTCTCTTCGTCTTCTTCGCCACCCAAAACATCGTCCATGATCTGATTTAAAAGCTACAGGATCGGAATAGTGGAGGATAAGCCACCAACCACCAAGACAACTCCAGCGACCCACTCACCATATCGTCCATCGCTCGGCGCTGCGCTGGATCCGCATTGGCATACTCGTCCGTCGTCAACATGTCACGCAAAGCCTCGGTAATGGCGTACATGAAGCCACGTCGGTTGTTCTCGTCACCACCCAGTTGATTCACCCAGTTCATGAGCCTGTCTCGAATCCCAGCTAAATTCGGATCTTGCAGCCCGCTGCTGTTGGAAGTCATGCTTCGATGAGTAGACGAGCGGCTCGAGTTGAAATACGCATCGTTGTAGAAGGTTTTTGCTGTAAAAGGTGGTATAGGGTCAAAGGCGTGACCCATGTGGGACGCAACGTCGGGAGGCATAAAGCCCATGTAGGTTTCCGAGAGGTAAGCATGACGGATGAGCCAGAGAGGCATGTTGCCAGTATGATTCTGCTCGTCGACAGGGACAGGCGTTACTGGCAATCTTCGCTTTCCGGATGCCAGGTCGTCGGCAACGATCGAAACCTGCTGCCGCATCCAGTTCGCCACGGATGACTCTTTCCATAGTGGAGCGCACCTATTCGCGTAGATATGTGCCAGTAAGTGCAGCGAGATGTCGTGCCTGTTACTGCAAAGCAAATGTCCTGTCAGTACACGACTCTGTGGGTAGAATGCAGGCGACATACCTGTATGCGACTTGCATGTCAAACGTCGAGTCACTTCGCACCTTCTGGTCCACACTGAATCCAGCTTTGTCCGCCAATACCAGGATCACTTGCGGGAATGCCAGAATAGCCTCTTGCAGAGCCTTATCGCTTTCAAGATCGTCCTAAAGAGAATTCGGTAAATCAAATGCTCAATCAACGGTTAATTCATTTGAAACACACCTTTCCCTGAGCCTTTATGCGCAAGCCAAGAGCCCGGTTGTAAGCGAATCCTGGGAGATAGCTGACGTCCATCGCTGCAGCAACTTGATCCAACCACTCAATATTGTTCGACTTGATTGCCAGGAAGTCAAGCCACAGCAACGAGCCATGTGGGTCTGTCTGATAGATCGAGAATGCATTATTGCAAACGTCAGTAAACCGGCAAAGATCTGGCACGCGTCTGACAACTTACATGTGGATCAAGCGAGAGCAAAATCTTGGCATAACCGAATGCTGTTTGCCACAAACCTCTCTTCGCGAGATGGCTGGACAGAAATTGACATCAGGCCGATGAGCCTTTGCACAACAAGGCTCCCTTGCAAATTGTACTCACGTCACTTCTCGATGTAAAGCCAAGAAGAGCGGGCGGTTCTCAACACGGTCAAAGTCCAGTCTACAAGTGCCATTGAGACTGAAGCCTGGTATGAGAGCCCGATCGAAAGCGAACATCGCTCTTTCACAGTAATCCGCTGCCGCGCCTATGTCTGAAGTGGCGAGGGCAATCAGCATCGAGTATCGAAGTTGGAAAAAGTCACCTGACTTACCTCCTTGCTGTTGGTAAACCGCTGCCATTTGTAACAACGTATCTATATGCCATGGATATACAGAAAGCAGAGCTTGTAGTTGGTTTGGATCTGCAGAGTGGAAATTGAGAGTATGAGCGATATCGGAGATAGCGCAGAGTTCGTTCACATACCATGACTCTTGATTGCGCCAAGAAACTGCAGCTGGATTTGCCTGTAACCTGCATCATGCTCAAACGTAAACCATTTCTCATTCGCCCCGGACATCTCCTCTGCATGTTGATGCACTTCCCGAATATCGTTGACCTCGCTCTCGTCTAGAGCAGACATACCGAGACCTCCAAAGGATGAGGTGATCGGCCAAGTCATCTTTGGCTTTGCGAACAAGATGCGCATCCTGCTGATATGCTTTTCGAACATTTTGACGTGTCGGGCTTCCTTGACACCGGTGCTTTGTTGCGCAGAATTGACGACTTTGGCGCCAAAGAATCGTTTCAGTTCCGCATCTGAGTCCAATGCTTTGGGATCGACGGAAAGCAAGCTGCGGATTTTAGCAAATGATGCTGAATCTTTCTCTTCATGGTTGGTAGTATTCTGGGAAGCAGAAGAGTCCCCGTATCTTATGTGCAAGGCCTCATCAATGAGTTGTGTTCAATAAAGGAAGGTGTTGCGGGCCACTTACTTGAGATTCAGCTCTCTGATAGCCTTGTCGACCTCGTCAAGCTCATCGACTTCCTCCTTTCTGCCCTTTTTGCTTCTCGTTTTTCCTGCCGGTGTCTGGACTTCTGTACGGCTACTCGGGACTTCAGTTTCTGTGACTGCATTGCTGGTGTCCTTCCTCTTTTTCTTGTTCTTCTTCTTCTTCTTGGTCGACTACGTAGCGGGAGAGGCGGTTCAGTAAAGAGCAGATGCACACCCGGAAGCTGTATTAAAGTACCTTTTGCGTCGTCAGCTTCTCTTCCTCCTCCTCTACCGAATCTGAAGCTTCTGCATCTTCTCCTGCATCGTCGTTCTCTCCCTGTCCAGCATTCAACTATCCAGTGAAGAAGCGAATTACGCAGCGTCGATTGAAGGTTAGACATAGTCAGCTCCGGACATAGAGAGTCGAACCAGAGCTTACAGCAGCGAATGCATTAAGCTTTTTCGAGGCCGGCGGCTTCACCTCTGGCTCCTCTTCACTCTCTTTCAGCTCTTCCTCTTGTTGGGTTAGCTCGATCTTCGCCGCTTCCAATTCTCGCAATTCCTCGAGCTCACGCTGCTGCCGCTTGTTCAATCGTTTCGCCATCGGAGTTTGTCTTCAACACGTTGTATTTATGTCGTTTGCGCCGCGAACTGAGTGGTAAAGAGGATCGCTCGCTGAACGGGCTCTAGCTCCTTGATCGGACAAGCAGAAATGCAGCAGGTCGACTTTCGATTGAAAGCCTCTGAACAACTTCACCACTTCGCCGATCGTTCACAAACGTCATCACCCATAAGGTGGCATAGATAATAATAATAATAATAATAATAATAATAACTTGTTAATTAGGTCAAGCTGAAGCACGAATAAAGGAACGATCATCATCGTTATCGAGACCTATGATGGTTTATCTTATCTTAGGAGGAAATAGGAATAGACTCGAATGTATACGCATTACGCATACTGTTCAAGTCGCTACTCCTTCGGGGGGACCATATACAACGTAGGACAACGCCCAAATCTTCCACAACACGAGCTAGTTTGCGATTGCCAACTGCGCCACGCTTATCATCCGCTCGCAAGGCTAGCTATTCTTCCAATACCAATGATCAAAAGACGTGGCGTTCACATCGCTGAATCCAGGAATGCCACCTCGCTACGGCGTCGATGTGGCAACTGACTACGTCTTACCGACGAAGGGTCTCTGAAGGCGACCCATCCTGCTGTTGAGGTTTCTGACGGAGACTTGCAAGTGGTGAACGTCTGTCTGTGTAGCTGTTTGTCCGAGTGATATCGCTTCAAGTTGAGCCTGCAGTCGCGCTTCTGTTCCGTCCAGCAGCTCTCTCACTCGGTTCTCGTGCAAGACAACGCCCGAATTCGTTTCCAGAAGCATGTCCTGTAGGCCAGTCACCGATGCCTGCAATGCCCGGACCACAGATTTGCATTCCAGAAGAATATTGGGTGCAGACAAAGCTGCGCGAACTTCGAGCGATCCGGCCGAGTTGTCTGTAGGAATGTCTGTGATAAAGGCTGTCTGGCATGCGTTGGCCGATCTGAAGTTGTCTTCCAAGGTCGTAAGTCTTCTTTCAATTCCTTCTTCGTACTGTTCGATTTCCGCAACGCTGGTTGTTTCCTGTTCATTGAAGGGAGGTCGGCCTTGATTTCGAATGGTGGCAGGCAAGTGAGCAGTCATCCCATGCTCGCCGTCGGCCGGTATCGGGGTTTTTTTTTCATGTTCGTCCAATTTTTCGATCCGTCCGTGGAGGATTTCGATATCTCTGCTCATCGATGCCAGAGCTTCGTGGTCCGTCGCCTCTGCAGCTCTCTTGATGACATTCTTCACTTCCAGGCGGAGATTATCCACGCGATCACGCAGAACGCTGACACTGTCAACTGTGTCGCTCGTCTGAAGCGTCAAGTCTTTGAGCTGGCAAACAGTGTTTCCGACGTCATACTCGAGGTTCCCAAGCCTATCCTCTACCGGGAGTGTTTGTTGGACGGATTTGTAGACGTCCTTTTCCAGAGCCGTAATCCTCGCTTCGTATATATCGAACTTGTTTTTGCTTTGTATAACGACTGTTTTGAACTTCTTTTCCAGAAGTCCTTTGATTTCTGCGGCATTCAGGATCTGGCACGGAATGTCCGCGGCTGTTTTGGCTGTGAGAGCATACAGGTATTGCATCTTCTCCCCGTTGCTGTCAAGTACGGCTTGTTGCGCTGTAAGACGTTTCTCCATGGCACATAGCGAATCCGTCATATACCTTTCGTGAATACTGATTTGCTCCTCGAGTGGCGTTGCGGTCTCCTCGACGACGGGAACATTTATTGTCTTCTCTTCCGGCTGCTTCGATGTGACATCTTGCTTGTGTTGCTCTAGCCGTTCTCGCTTTGAAAATCCAACCATCCACTCTTTGCGACGCTGTAGGTTCATGATGTCTATCTGCAGAGACGTCATCATACGTTTCTGATCATGGTAATGGACATAAATATCCTCAAACCGCTGTTCGACGTTGAGCATGGCATTTATTCTCTGGGTGGTCATGTCCGAGAACCTTTTTGAAAGGGCTAGCAGCTGGGAACAGATGCGTGCTATTGTCGTATCAAGCTTTTGATAACGCGCTTCACTGGCGTCCGTTTTACGAATCAGCAAGTCAATTTGAAGCTGGTAATGGCGAAGCCTAGTAATTTGGCGATTTAGTTCTGTTCCTAATGTTTCCGTCTGATTTTTAATCGATGCTGCAGACGTCCGACTCCATGTCAGCCTTGGCAGATGGGTCTCTTGAGAGATGTTGATGATATTACTCACCGATTTCGCGAAGAGGAGTTGTAATCTTTCGCTTTCCCAGACAAATACAATACCAGCATCCGCGAACAATTTCAGGTCCAAAGAGGACGAGGAAGAGGCCGAGAGGAAGTAAGGACACTATGAAAGGCACAAACGACGAGACGTCCCCTCGTGTGCGTGGTATCCGGGGTTGCGCCAAGGATATGATCGCAAATAAGCCACAGACTAGACTCCCAAAGAATACCAAAAGAGAACGCGTGAAGAGTATGAGATCTGCAAATGCCATATCGGCATGAGCATCAGCTTGTGCCTGAATGGGTCGCCTCAGCAGAACAGTGACTGAAAGCTTACCGTGTCTGCGGAGAGCCTCACCGAATTTTCGCTTTCCCAGCATAATGTAGAAGCGACGGTCAAAAGCAGAGGATCCGTGCCTCAAGCGCTGCCTCAAGAGGAGCATGAGGGTGAAGGAGATGACGAGAAGGAAAGCGGGCTCTATAAGAGGCAAAGACGCCAGGATGTTTCTGCGAGGGATTGCTGCTACCGCATGGTGACTTGAGATTACCGGATGCAGCAGAGGAGGCTGAGGCGGCGAGAGCGATATCTGCTGAGGCTGCTTGGAATGTTTCAGTTGTTGGAGTTGCTGCAGTCGTTTCTGTTCCTGAGCGTGCCGATCTTCCTCCAGTCCCCGAGTCTCATCTAGCCGCTGAATCTCTCTGATTCGTTTGTGGTCCTCGAGCCAGCGCATCTCCTCCATCTGAACAGTCTTTTCATACCGGATCCTCTCGAGTTCCAATTCCTCAAGCCACTCGACTTCTTCAAGAAGCTGGTTGTACTCATCCTGCCTGGGCCACTGTATCTCCAAGAGCTTTTTGAGTTGCCGAATTTCGTCAATTGGCACAGGCTCTTTGCGCCGTATACGCTCCGTCATCTGCTCGAGCTGTTTCCGGTAGTTTTTCTCCAGCTGGATGATATCCTCGTGTCGAGTTCTCTGTAGCTCAAGCTCCTCCAGACACTCAAGATCTTCCGAGAGCCGATTGTCCTCGAGTTGTAGCGGCCACTGTAGCTTCAAGAGCTCTTTGAGCCGCCAAATCCCTTTCAGTGGAACAGGCTCCTTGCGCTGTATGCGCTCCGTCATCTGTCCAACTTGTTTCCGGTGCTTCTTCCTAGCATCTGTGGAAAGGAATCAAGATGAAGCGAACCATCGAATTACTATCAGAATCTGTTTGTAAGGCGCGAAGGAAAAGGTTCAACGCAAGGGACTCAAAGAAGACTGACTGATAGTTCTCTCCTTCTTCTCGGGCAAAGCGACTGCTGATGTCGCCATCACGAATCACGAGGTCCGTTGCATACGTAGGTATTGGAGTCGCAGAGGAAGCCCAAGCAGACGGTGGCCTTGATGCAGAGAGCTGCTGCGGGGTGGGATGACGTTTCCGTTGTTCTCTCTTCGCTGGAGATGCGATACGTTTTTAGGTTCCTGCTTTTGCGATGCTGAAGGCTAATGTCTGTCGTGTTATCGGTAAAAGGCCAGCCACAAGAATAATTCGATACCAGGGATCCAAGGACCTGTCCAAGACGTGAAAGGAAAAGCAAGACAGCGAGCAAGATAGTTGGCAATGGTAGATTCTCGTATGTTGATGAACGTTCTACTCGCTCTCCTTTCGTCATCTCTCATCTCTCTCTTATTTCGCAAAAACAAAAGCGGCCTAATAATACCGTACCGTCCTAAAATCTAAAACTCTGCTTGGTCGCAAACTATCTCGCTGATTCGCTGATCACTGTCATGTTGATTGTCTCCTATCGTTCCCCTACATTATCTTTCTCCTATCTCTCGTATACCCTCTAGCCCTAAATGTCGGATGAGAGATGTGCTTCCAGATATCTTCCGCCGCCGTATCGCAACCCCCAACGGCAAGTGGAACCGAGATTATCGCACCTGCATAGCAGAAATATCGAAACAGCTATCGAAGCATGAGAGCTGTCAAATCCAGATCCGATATCATTGAATAACTGTCACGATGTCCAGCTCACCTTAATTGGTGAACCGGATAGGATGATAGCAGGAATAACTTCTAAGTGGCTGTAAGCGAGAAGGTGTTTTCGTCATTCTTATCACGTCTTGCCCTCCAACAAGTACGTACGCCCTCCAACCTATATCGATAGCGAACAAAGTAAACCAAGATGAAGCGGTTACCATTACCAGCTTTTCTGAAGCCTGGTCTTGTTCATGTATCAGAGTGTTCTGAACCAGATCCTCGTGCACTATCTCGCGTTTTGCGACCGGGGATTTGCAACTCCGCCCAGATCAACGAGTTAGTGGCGAATGAAGCTAAACTAATTCGCTCCTCAGCATCTGAAATAGGTGATAGGTGGGCCAAGTTGTTATATAAACCCGAAAACGCTCGCTGGACTTCGGCAAACTTTTCTAAGATGCCACTGTCAAAGTCATTGCTCAACATCCCTCATCGTCAGCAGCTTCTCCATAATGAGATTCCTTCTCCGACGTAACAGTAGTAAGTAATATCTGCATGATGCGGTGCCGAGCGGAATACTTACATTCTATCACGTCTGCAGGTTCTTCTAGTTGCCCCTCCGAGTGGGAGTCTTGCCATGACTGCTCTTGGCATTCAGACCCCGAAGACTGTTCACCGGAAAGCCTCCGTAAGCAGCCTGTTTCGCCGTTGTGTCGCGCACTCGAAACCCTTCCGAATGTTTCAACTCATGATGGTCACTCGTTGTTATAGTCTTGGACGCTCAAGCAGACTCTATTTTGCCTGCCGCGAGCACTGCGAATGGAAGTACTCGTAAGTGCTGGTGGAGTAGTCTTCTAAGAAAAGACCAGCTGCTAAGAAACGGACCTGAAAAAATTTAGGTTTCGCGAGAATTCGGTCGAGAGTGCGCTTGGCCACATACAATTCTTCACTACGGCACGACGACCGTTCCGGCACGTCTTCAAAGCCGAACACTTCTCGAAGCGCATCTTTCCAGAGCTTGACCTCGATATTCTCCAGGTCATCATCATCCCACACATCCACGTCGGAGCAGAAGCTCAAGGAGGCCTTGCCTGAACTCAAACCCAAGCCGCTCGAGACATACGACACGCCTGCCCTCCGCCGAATCGCGGATGGAAAGTTCTCCATCAAGGTGACGCTGGTACTGGTAGGTCTCCAGCTATATGCTTGGCTGCAGAGGCAAGCGGGCTGGGATGAAGTAGACCCTCCCGTTCAGGTGTACAAAAACGGCAAATTCGTGAAACCAGAGGATTGGTCACCGGAACTGAAAAAGAAATACGGGTATATTGGCAGGATGGTCGTATGAAGCATTGCAACCCATGACGGAGAGACTCTAATTGTATCAGGAAAAGAACTGCTGACCCGACATAATTAAAGTCCACAATGTTGCTGTAGTGGCAAAAGGCTTTGTAACGCCGCGACCGAGTTGTGCTTGAAACTTTTGACGATGAGGGCGGTGAGCCGTCTGTTGATCCCGTCTCGCACTCAACTCAAGGCCCAGACTCTACCGACGACGATGTGCATTATCCTCAGACGGCGATTTGGGGGCTGTCCAGGTAGGACTGTGAAATGATTTCTTTCTAAGTATGCATCTTCATCTGAACTTTAGAACACTGCTATGTTGTCTATATTGGTGTCACTGCACACATCTACTGATACAGCGAATTTTGTCTAATTAGGCGTTTAGTCTACGCAAGTGCAACAGCGGAATCAGTCAACCATTCTCCGGGCAGGCTTGGTACTCGGTTACTCACCAACATCCATCTCGGTGACCTTCGGCTCTTGATCATCACCTTCCATGTCGGCGTCGGACTTCTCCTGCTTGGGTGCCTCGGTCGTAGGAGGTGGGGCCTCAGTCTTGGGCTTGGGCTTGTTCATGATGGCTGCGGAAGTGAACTGAACATTGTCCCGTCGCTTGTAGATCTCGGCGGTGGTGATGACCGGGTTGACGTTCTTGGCCTTTTCCATCTGTCGGTAGAGGTTGTCGTCGAGCCACTGCTTGTTGGTAGCACACAACTCGATCTGCGATCAGTAACCAAACAAGTCAGTAAAAGCGTTTCCCATGCGCTTCCGACGCAATTCTGTTACTTACGACCTTGGTTCGGTCAGCCTGTTCAATGTGAGAGTACTTCTCATCCTCGGACTGAGCCAACGACATGAAGTTGTCGATAACCTCTCGCAGAGAAGAAGCAGCCTTTGCTCGGTCCTCTGATTCTCTCCACCTAAAGGCGACAGGGTCACCCAACTTTTTCAGTTCATCGAGCTTGGAAACGTAGGCGGACTTGGTAGCGTCCTCGCCTTCGTCGCTATACAGCCAGTCTTCGGCTGCCTGAGTGGCGCTCAGGATAGCCTCCTTCTCGGATGCCTGAACGAATGTGGCGTATCGGCCGTCCAACTTGCTTCGGATGTCGTAGACGTATTCCTCCAAAGCGTTCTTTCGGTCTTCAGTCTCCATGACCAACTTGTCGTCGGCGAACATGGAGCCTTCCTTCTCCTGGTAGCTGTTTCGGCTCTCTTCGGTTAAACCAGTGAAACCACTGACGAGCTTGAGGGACTCCTTTCGCCTGATCTTCTTGACCTTTCGAGTCTCCTCCTTCTTCTCCTCACCCTCGCCAACGGTGTAGGTCTCATCCTCTTCGACCTCTTCTACGGTGTACGCTTCTTCAAAGTTCAGGATACCGTGCAAGTTCATTCGTGCCTTGACCTTGACGGTGGCAAATTCACCCGACGCGGGCTTCTCGACACCCTTGATGGCAACCTTGCCGATCCATGGGTTGATTCCCTTGGGGATGTCAGCGTCCTCGGTGTAGGAAGCCTCCAAGTCGAAAGGTCCAGCTCGGTGGAAAGTCAAGATCTTGGTGGAAGGGATGGCGTTACCCTTGGGGAAGACAACGAGCTCGGTATCCTCATCAGGGTTACCAGCCTCTTGTTGCCAGGTGACCTTGACGGGGTAAGCAGTCATGTCGTAGATGTTGAATTCTCGAACTCGGAAGACGGGCGACAGACTGGCACAGGCAAAGGTGGCTCCTCGGCAGATGGCTTCGTCCTGGTTCAACGTAAAGTTCAGAGTCTTTCCGCCGTACCACTTTTGAATCCTCTCCTTGACGGAGGGCATTCGGGTGCAACCACCGACCAACTCGACCGAGTCGATCTGCTCCATGGTGAGACCAGAGTCCTTCAAGGCAGCGTCCAAAGGAACGGTAATTCGGTCCAACAAGCTGGACATCATCTCTTCGAATACCTCTCGCTTTAATGACGAGGCGGCATCAACGTCGTTCATGATAGATTCGACATTCAAAGGTGCTTCGGCGTTGGCAGACAAGACCTTCTTGAGTCGTTCACAACCGGTGGTCAATCGGAAAACAGCCTTGGGGTTGTTCATGACGTCAATCTTGTACTTTGTCTTGAACTCGTTGGCAAAGTGCTGAACCAGGGCGTAGTCAAAGTTTCGCCCACCAAAGTGTCGGTCGTACGCGGTAGACTTGGTGACCAATTGACCCTTGGAGAAGGCAACGACGGCAACCGAGTAGTCAGAGTGACCAATGTCGACAAAGATGACGTTTCGGGCGTTCTCTGGTGTTTCGGGCAAGTCGGATTTTGTGATACCGTAACCGAGCGCGACGGCGGTGTGATCGTTGATCAATCGCAAGGCGTTCAAGCCGGCAATCTGAGCAGCATCAAGCAATGCTCGTCGCTGGACATCGGTGAACCAACCGGGGATGGCAATAACGACGTCGGAGACATTTTGCTTGAGCTCGGCGGCGGCAGTGTCTCGCAACTTGGCGAGGTACATGGCGACAAGCTGGGTGGCAGAGAACTCTGAAGTCTCGCCGAGGTACTTGACCCTGATACCGACGGTACCGTTGACGTCAACGAGTTCCGCATTGATAAACTTCTTTTCGATTTCCTGAATTTCGGGGTCGCTAAGAGTCCGACCGATCAACCTCTTCAAGGATCCAATCGTGTTCTTGAAGTTGGAAGTTTCGGCAGTCTTGGCGGATTCACCGATAAGACGTTGTCGAGGAGTGAACGAGACCAAAGATGGGGTAGCCAAGTTGGAGACTTCGTTTGCAATCACATCAATTCCCCTTCGTCGAGCCACTCCGATCCTAACAAAGGGAAGGGACATTCTTGTCAGTACCTGCGAGTCAGCAACCCAACACTGCTAGCTTCGAGACTTACTTGGAGGCGAGGTTTCCCAAATCAATACCAACGACAGCCATTCTGATTATTTACTGTTGTTGACGAGTTCGAACTGATTCAACGGGTCGAGCTACTGTTGAGAGTGCAAGAGATTTGGTTGTTTAGCGGAAAAGATGATGACGGATGAAGCTGACGAGGAGACTAACTAAGCGTCTTTTTTTGTGGATATCTCAGTTGACGACTAGGAATAGGGCGTACAACGATGAATTGGTATCGAACTGGAAGGGGAAAGAGGTGGTGCGCACGGTATGCAAATGCCTTTGTGTGGTTGTGGCTGAAGGAAGGCAAAGGCCAACCTCCAGGTTGCAAGACAGTCTTTTCGAACAACGGAAAATGCGAGAAGAGATTCGGCGGCCGGATAGGTAAAGATGGCTTTGTCCAGAGCTGGCCAAGCTGCTCGCGATATCTTCCGTAAAGTGGAGGTCGCTGGAGGAACATGCACCGATGGGCGATGAGCTCATTTCACCGAGGCGGGATCCCTCCTCGTCACTTCTTTCACGACGTTTTGTAGACATACTCGTATACTCGAAACTGGACGAACAAATCTTGTTACTGGCAAAAAGGAAGACCAAGCAAAACTCAACCCCTTGTGGATTCACAGCGCCAAGATGGTTCGTAATGCCGTGGATGGAGCTCACAAGCCCTGTCGAGACACCATGTTAAAGCTCTCCTCCATACTTTCCATATCCATAGAGTTCTCAACAATACCTTGACATCTCGTATGTCATCAACATGACATTGCCGTATTGCCATGTGAGCTTTAACTAATGCCCGATGCATTCGAACAGCTCCGTCCTTGCCGGAGGCTACCACCACCCGCTTCTCCGCAACTACCAAGCCCGCGGACGCACACTGAACAAGGACATGCTCATGTACCCCATCTTTATTACCGACGACCCCGATGCGGAAGTAGAGATTCCTTCGTTGCCAGGACAAAGGAGATGGGGCGTGAACCGATTGGAGGCGTTTTTGAAACCGTTGGTTGCCAAGGGGTTGAAGAGTGTTATCCTGTTCGGTGTTCCTCTAGATTTGGAAAAGGTCAGTGCTGCTCAGTATTCTCATCGGGAGAGTGGATTTAACGTGAAGACGCTTGCTTTTCCAGGACGAATGCGGAACGCATGCAGATTCGGACGTTACACCGGTTGTTCAAGGACTCAAGCTTCTCTCCAAGCTCTTCCCCAAGCTCCTGCTCGCCGCCGACGTCTGCCTTTGCGAATACACTAACCACGGACACTGCGGCGTTCCCTCCTCTTACACCAAGAACGGCAAACGTGTCGTCAAGACGCACGGAAACGGAATCTACTTTGACGCCAACCCGCTCGTCGATTCATCGACTCTCCCGCAACAAAACTCTGCAAGCACCGCCGACTCGGCGCATACCCAAGCATCCGGTACATCCCACTCAAACGCAGCGACATACATCCCTGCGCCAAACTTTTTGAACGGAGCTCCACACCTTGACCCTACCGCATCTGCCAACCGGATCGCCGAAGTCGCGCTATCATACGCCAAGGCCGGTGCGCATATCGTTGCCCCAAGTGACATGATGGATGGTCGAATCAAGGCTATCAAGCTTAAACTGATCGAGGAAGGTTATGCGAATCGATGTGGGTTGATGAGTTATTCCGCCAAGTTTGCCAGTGGGCTGTATGGGCCGTTCCGGTGAGTCGTTTCGTATCTATTCCGTCAGCCCTGCTCGTGAAACTCATATAATGGGCTATCTCAGTGACGCTGCAGGCAGTGCACCGATGGCAGGTGACAGGAAATGTTATCAACTTCCACCATTTGCAAAGGGCCTCGCTCGCCGAGCGATTGTAAGCAGTTTTAAAACGTTCAAGGGGTATCCGACGGCAAACTGACCTTCATTGCATTTTTCCCAGAACCGAGATGCCTTGGAGGGCGCAGACATCCTAATGGTGAAACCCTCCCTCCCTTACCTCGACATTATCCAAGACTGCGCCACACTTCAGCCCGACCTTCCTACGGCCTGTTACCAAGTTTCAGGAGAATACGCCATGATCTACGCGGGTGCGCGTGCGGGAGTCTATGATCTGAGGCAGATGGCGGAAGAGACGGTTGGAAGTATGATCCGAGCAGGTTCGTCCTTCTTCCCTTCTTTGTACGATTCCTGTTGAGGCTGACTGGGGTAAATCGTGAAATCATAGGTGCGAGCATCATCTTGACTTACTTTACACCTGAATTCCTCGACTGGCTCGATGAAGAACCGCTGGCTCATTGAGCGTAGCTGGATGCCTGACGCAATCAAGATATACCCAACGAGGAGAAAAGTACATGCAAACATAATGCAAAGGACACGCATTGATGTATACAATACATATACTGCGTAATGAAACATGTCCGGGTCGGTATAGCGCCATCCTACGTCCAAAGATTGTCCCTCGCCGCACAATATCATCGCATGCGAAACGCAGTTATGTTAGCTTGACTTGTGTAATGGAAACGACGCAGATTGAAAGGGGAAAGGCCGATCGTGTAATTCCGCTCATGTCTCCATAATGACAAACCTAGAGCATAGCAATACAACCTGAGGTATAGCCGTCTCGTCGCAGCCGACCAATGTCACCTCATACCACGGCTGCCATATACCAGCTGTAACTTCCTTGGAACTACGACCTGCCTCTCCGTGCGCGTGTAGCTGTTTCATCGTCTGTGCGAGTCTGAACGGCTCAATCATCCCCCGTATTGCAGTGGTTCTTTCTTGGGCTCCTGAATGACCGGAAAAGGAAACGAGCAGCTGATCAGACGGGTTGAGGGACTGGAATTTTAGTGAGAGCGTGCGGTTCGTGCTGACGACTCTGCAATCAAATATTGGAGAAGCATGTTGGACCGGCAGTAGAGGTCGGTCGATTTTGACGATGATGTCAGCGGTCGCGAGTATGGAGGAAGTCGCGGAGCGATTAATGGAATCCAATCTGGATGTTTCGGTCTTGCTTTTTTGATTGCCGGGTAGTATGGAGTGTGAACTGGACAAGGCCAAGTTGGCGAGAAAGAGGGAAGACGACGATTGTTGTTTCGATAATAGCCGACCAAGATATCTCGTCAATGAGTCTTGGTTGCCCCTGCAGCACGCCCAATATCAGAACAACATCACGATACGCGATTTTCAGAAAAGTGCTTACCCGGCTGCCTTTCCTTTGCTACGTGTCATCTCATGTCGCGACGAACTGTTCATTGATATCAGATGTTCAGGTTCTATTGTCGTAGACCGCACTTGTTGAGCTTGTGCGATTGACAGGACAGTGGTATGCGGCATGATAGGAAGACCTCCTTCTGATCTCTCCAAAAGCATACCCTCATTCCCAGAGGGCCGACGAGATGCGAACAGATCTGGCTGAGCTAGCGGGTGAAAGTTCTTGTTCTTTGAAAGGCCTGCGGCAGGTGATGGTGATCCGTTCGCTCTTGCTTGAGCTGTCAAACTCGACAAGGGAGTCATAGCATTTCGGGCTAACAATGATCCTTTCTTGCTTCCTCCTGCCTTTTCTAAGCCTCCTCTTGCACTCGACGCCGATTCCGTATGAGCTGGTGAAGGTAATGCGGGAGGTCGGAGTAAGGTGAAACCGGTCGGCACGGGTAACCCGGGAGATGAGATTCTAAATCCTTGTGATGGAGTCTCGGGTAGCGCTTTTCCCATTCCAGCTAGACCTCTTGTCATTGGCGAGAACGCCATGATTCCTTTCGGTTTACTCCCTTCATTCTTGCCTCGTGAGCCAGCGGTAACAGAGGAAGGTGTGACTTTATGCCTTTGAGGGTCAAGGTCAAGTGCGGTGGCATCACGGGTCGCTGCAGAGTTTACCGCGACTCTCCGAGGGGTAGCAGCATCGAAGGGAGAGGCATCGATAAAGGCGTCTTGCCGCTTGCGCTTGTTACTCGAGCTGGAGGGAAGACTTCGCTGCATGTTGAACACCAGATCAGATCTTCCGACACACAAGCTGAGTTGCATTCTGCTTACATTCATCGTTCTGGACTGTTCCTCTATGTAGACGCTGATATGAGCGATGCGATGTCGGAAATCACATCTCTTGCGGGCCGAGCATTGCAAGACCTCCTGTTCCACGACTATGTTTCCGCGCGAGCCGAGAGCGGCAAAGACGTATGACTATGTTTCAAGTTTGAGTCTGATGTTGCTATTCCGGAGTGCTGGTGCGGGGAAGGCAGCTATCATAGGACAGCTCATAAGATAGACGACCTCACATTACATGTAGGTCAGGTAACACAGCTAGGTAACCCCTTGCAGAAGAAGACCGGTCGGCTGCCTCCACTTTATCGGGGCCCGGTGTCCAGCTTGCGAGATGATGATGGATGAATGGTGCCGCCGATGATTAGCAATTAGGAATCAATCCCCTCTTCCTGTTCTTCCTGTTTCCTATAACATGTTCATGCTGTCGGTATCCTCACTCCCCTCCAGACTGAGTGGTGACTGACAAACTACACCTCGAATCCCTTCAATATGACAACATCGTCTCTCCCCGCATGGCCGCCTGCCCTTACCCCAGAGCAGCAAGCCAAGCTCTTGCTTCTCGCATCCACCTATGCCTTATCTCACGGCTTCACGCTTCTCCCGCCAAATCCGACAACTCCGCCAACATCCGCAATACCAGCACCGCTTTCCTTGTGTCCTACACCATTCCCCCGAGAGCTCTACGAGCTAGCTGTCAGGATCCAGCCGGCATACAACGCGCTCTACGTGAATGTCACAAAGGATGTGGAATTCCTAGATCGGGTCATGGGTGGGGTAGTGAGTAAAGTTGACGAGTTCCAGGGTGAACTGTGGCGGTGCTGGAAACAATGTAGAGACGAGCTTGTGCAGGTGAGTAGATTCCCACGAGTACAAAGTCCTGGATAGCTAGTTGATTCGGTGTGCTTCACTTTTGTTAAGCCATTGCAACTAGGTCTCTTCCGGTCGGATTACCTTTTGCATGAACCGCAAGAGCAGAGAAACCCATTGGAATTAAAGCAGGTGGAATTTAATACCATCTCTTCTTCTTTTGGAGCTCTGAGTGAGCTTGCAGGCAAATTACACAAGTCAGCACTTTCTCTCATGCTCAACACCGATTCAAGGATGCTAATATGTTTGAATTGGGCAACAGCTACCTACGAGCCAGTACAAACTACTTTGGCACGTCTTCGCTTCTTTCAAATCCTGCAAGCTATCCGTCGAATGATGCGCTTCGGTCTCTCGCACGAGGATTGGCTGAAGGGTGGAAAGCGTATGGAAAGGACGATGCCAAGATTCTGTTTGTTTGTCAGGATGGAGAGAGGAATATCTTTGACCAGAGATGGCTAGAATGGGACTTACTCGAGGCGTAAGTTGACGCACACTTCGCACCCTGTTCAAAGTCGAGGCAGCACCTGTCTAATCAGTCTGGTTTGATGACTGGCAGTCACGGAATCCATGTTATACGCCATACTTTCGAGGAGATCCCGAAATACGCCCGATTAGGAGACTCGTCGAGACGCGAGTTGCTGATAAGCGACCCACTACTCCCATCATTAAACGCCAGCGAAATAGCAGTAGTTTACTATCGAGCAGGATACACGCCCACCGATTACCCTACAAAGGAACAATGGTCAACCCGGTTAATGCTCGAGCGCTCAAATGCAATCAAGTGCCCTAGTCTGGCTCTACAACTCGCAGGAGCGAAAAAAGTGCAACAGGTACTTGCAGAGCCGGGGATGTTGGAGGATTTCCTGTTCCGTGGGGATGGCAAGGAACGGTTCTCGAGTGAAGATGTGGACGATCTGCGACGGACTTTTACCGGGTTATACCCGATGGACGATAGCGAGATGGGCAAGGAAGCGTACCGTCTGGCCATGGAGGAGCCGGAAAAGTTTGTTCTGAAGCCGCAGAGGGAGGGAGGGGGTAACAACATCTACCGAGAGGACATCCCACCGTTCCTACGGCAGTTGGAGGCAACGTCTACAGCACCAGGAGAGCCACCGAAAAAGGAAGGATATATCCTAATGTCCCTCATTGAACCGCCACAAGGACTGCGCAACCTACTCGTCAAAGGTGGAAGTTTAACGGCGAATGAAGGTGAAGTGGTCAGCGAGTTGGGTGTCTATGGTATCGCGCTCTTTGCCGACAAGGATGCGGGATGTGTCGTCAATCGTGGCGCGGGGACATTGTTGAGGACCAAAGGCAGGGAAAGCGATGAAGGCGGAGTCGCCGTGGGGTACTCGGTTGTGGATAGTGTCGTGCTTGTATAGATGGCATGGGGGGTCTGAAGTCAACATGAATCAGCATTTTCAATGTCTGACAGAGAGACCCGATACAAACTACAGTGTTGGTCAACAACATATGATACATGAATAGAAGCGAAAAACCCTCTTGATAGCGCTGGGTCCTTGCCAGGATGACACAGAAGAATCCACTTGCCATCCGAGGCCCGCTTGCCACCAAACAAATGCAGAAACAAAAAACCTTTGTAAATGTTGATACCGGCTTCATATATCGAGCAACAAAAGGTTTTGCGACCTTCGAATAAAGACCGGAAGAACGCCTCGCCACGGAACTCTTGCAAGCTCGAAAGTTGGGTGACTATGAACAGCGGATCCACTCATTCATTCATTCCGCGAGCCCCTCACCGCGGAGCTACTCACTAGTCAATTCGGGCGCACCATTATGAAACACTGGTTGTCAATCTCGTCGTTACGCTGCTTCAAGGGAGAGATTGTGTCATACATAAAAGGTACTTTATTATCACACAGCTTGCCTTTACCCGACTGCGTTGCTATAACTTTTGTTGGCAGACTACAACACATCCATTTACGACTACCAACTATCGGCCGTGGATCAGGAGGAAATGTCGCAAGATTCCGAGGTCCCACCGGATTATACGCCTACACGACCTGAAGTCCTGGTATCGCCTTTACCGGACAGGCTTTCCTACCTGAACAATGATGCAGTCGAAGGCGAACTCTACGTCAAAGGTGTGACAGAGACCGGTCAGGGTGATCAGAACCTCAGCATGATGTAAGTGTTTGTGAAGCACGGTTTTTGCGCGCACCAGAGTCTGATCTTTGCTTTGCTTTTGTTAGATCTATTCGGCTCAGGTTGACGGATAAATTACCCTCACATTCACCGCTCCTTTTGTACAATACACCATGGCACGCCATATATGCGCCCTCCAAACCAGGTTTCAGCGAAAAGAGTCGCTTTTCTCCCTCGGATGGATACCGATTCAATTTGCCGCTAGAAGGATCCAACTTGCCAGGTTGCCTACATCTAACGGATCGCGGTGATGGCGAGGTGCAGTGGGAACTGGAAGTCAACATCCGACAGGGCTCCGAGTCGAGATTTGAAGATATCAGGTCATCACATGAAATTCACCTCACGCCATACGACAACGGAGACGACAATGATGGCTTGTCGAAGCAGGCACAAGGCGGGGGTTCCGAGAAATCTAGGCTCGGGGATCTACAAGATGTGACAGAAGAATTGGTTGATAATGAAGCGGGAATGAGAGTACGCATGGTGCTTGCTCGAACGTCTACTCGGAGCAACGAAAGTTTGCCTTTTGGAGTCGAGATATCGAGACTGGAGCATACCCCTGAAGCATCAAACAAGCTCAAGTCTTTGCGCAGGGTCAAAGTCGAGTGGTGGAGAAGAGTTCGGACTCCGGTTTTGCGCTCAACAACGTCAAATCAGACGGCTGGACCCTCAAGCCGATTGATCGACGCAGAACAACAAGGGTATCTGAATATACTTCATCGCTCGGGAAAGTCCTGTCGGTACTCGGCCGAGAAACCGGTGCGCCTGCTATTCGAACTACCGCCCTTGACCAATATTACGCAGATGCCAGGACACGACACCTGTGGTGACATCACCCAGGAAACGCCGTATCACAACATTAGCTTTTTCGTCAAAGTGATCGTTGGCTTCCAGGGGCAGGATCAGAACGAGCTGGAAATGAGTCGAGTTATCGAGGTTCAGCGTGCCAAGTGGCAGGAGACCGCTGCTCAGGATCCTGGTCAATCGACGGATGCCACAAACGACGTCGAAATTTCAGCTCTTGTCTCGTCGGATCTTGTTGACGAGGACTATCCGATGACGGATGAAGTACGCCAACAGGCTTACCGTTTGAAGGGGGTGGATATTGTTGGGGAAACGGGGACATTCCGTCTTGATGGACCGGGAGCTGGGCCAAGCGGATCTGTAGCCGGAGCCGCTGACCCTGAACTTCCGTCTTTCGAAGCCGCCGCTCGCGACGGAAGGCCACCGACATTTATGCAAGCTATTGCTGCGGAGCCGGGAAATTCCAGTGCCACCGGTGCTCAAACCGACGAGCACGGTGGCGATCTTCCAACGTTTACTGAGTCACAGTCACTCTTGGCTCGCCAGAGCAATCAACTTAGCGGTCCTGGTGCATCGTCAGTTGTGGGTTCCGACGCCTCCTGCACGGGTCTTAGCAGCAGACGAACACCTCCGCCGACACTGCTTACCGCCGAGCTCGCGACTTGGAAAGAATTTGACGGGTATGAAACCTTTTCGCAGCCACCTCCCGCTGCAATGGAGAGCTTGGGAGCCAGTGGCGTCATGGATATCGATACGCCAGATATGAACGAGCTCGATCCAGCTGCCTTGCAGGACAGAATACAGTTAATGGAAAGTCTTGGTCTAGGAGAAGGCTCAAGGGTGATTGATACACAGGAAGACATGCCACCAGGATTTGACGAGCCGTCATTGCCAGCGTTGCCGAATGCCATTATGCCTCACCACCAACGCAATCGGACCCATCAAGCAGGACATCGTCGAGGCTCGACAGACGCACATGCAGAATCACCACCGGCCTTTCCGGATGATACCGCTACTCCCAGTGCTGTTGCGGGCAGAGCGGCGTCACAGGAACGTAACGCACCGTCGTCGCAACAGCACCTGCACCCGCCTCCTAGCTTTGCCGCAAGCGAAGCCGCCGAGGCACAGGGAATGAACGCAAGGGGCCCACTGCCGATTCTTGCACATCCTGCTGCGCAAGCCGCGCCTTCCCGCCAAGGGCCTCAAGCTCAACCACCAACTGAGCGAGTCAACGATGGGATCCAGACACCTGATTTACCGCCGAGTTACAGCAACGACGATACGGTCCACCACACAGGACATCATGCAGAGATGGTCTCTCCGCCTCTGGATGCACCTCCCAGTTATAATTAGATCCAATGCATCACTTGAACTTACACTGTCTGTGTTGTATGTGGTAAATCGGTATGTTTACCTGGAATACATTAGGATGAAGCGAACCGAGGATCCTCTACCAGCTCTCCGCAGACGATGTATTTATTCGAGAAATGCGAATGCCACCCATTCATGTTGTCACTATGGGTACGATTCAGGCCCGGTCAGATAAAGCCATACAGAGCAGAGAAATGCTCGGCTCGACTCACATCTCACTCTTTGATAAATCTCCCAGCGAGTCAAGCGGTTTGTCCAAGTCGGTAAGCATATCTAGTTGTAGTTGCCATCAGCCACCCGTCCGGTCCCTTCTGTCACGTCCTATGCCTCACCTTCATCGAATGACTGCTTTGCCATTCCTCTGGATGCATCTCTACCAGCGAAATTGCCATAAGGCCCGTCTACACGAAAGGAGAAATGGCTCGTGAATGCGTTTTTGCGACCCTTGTCTCCCGTAACAATTCTCACCTGGTCCGTAAAATGACCGTCCAGCGGACACGTCAAACACTGTCCTTTCCTCCCTCACTTCCGTAATCACGCCATCATCTCCTCTCGTCCTTGACCGCTTCTCAATAGCCAACAAGATCTTGACCGGTTTCCTGTGCTCATCCAGGCCCTTTCCGTCAAACACGCTCAATTCATTCGGAGTATACTGCTGATATAGCGCACATGATGGATGTTGAGTAGGGAGAAAGTTGTAAGAGTTGGTGTGTGATGATGGAGGTTTGCTAAAGTCTTTGCGGATGGTCGGAAAAAGAATGCCGTAAATGAGGTAGGCCAGCGGAAGTAGCAGGAGGTATGGTAGGATGTTGACGCTGGCTTGAGCGTTCGTGGAATGTGCCTCCATTTCTGTGTTGTCCGACTTGACTGAATGTATGATAAGGCAGAGGGGATGTCAGATGTACATTTTCTGAAGAAAGAGAGTATCAACTAGAGTATCAAGATTGGAAAAGAGTATCTTAATACTGTACAAGTACATCTCGGAGTAGCTGTCGGGGTGATCCGAAATGCAATCGAGACGATGCCGGAGCAGAATGCCGAGGAGCAGATTTAGAGCATCCCTCGACCTCATGTCGTGCCCGTCTGCGCAGTATTCCGGGCTCAGTCTTCCTGGGATGGGATAGTGCTACAGTAAGGTCATCTATCCATACGCCCTCTAATAGTGATACAATAATCATATCGATCTTGGTCGTCCCGGTCGCAGCAGAGACTCGTGCATAAGCTCACAATTTAGAACACGCTTCGAGAAGCGGGAGCGAGCATCGGCCTGGCTCATCGAGAACGGCCAAGAAATCGTGCCCCTTACACCGAGCACACCAGCGTCTCAAGTCCGTATCGGTGTAAATTTCATGGCGCTGTCAGCCCCGATCCCGGTCGAATTGAACGAGGATGGAAAAATCGGCACTGGAGTCGGCAACGGTGACACAACGTTCTCCGGCGCAGATGCTGTGCGAGCCACCGATGGACAACCAAAGGAAAAGACGGAAAAGGCTTCCACATCAAGCGACGAGAAGGCATTGCCTGTACTCTCGAGAAGGAATACTAGCGAATCGGGCAGCGGAATGGTGGCGGACGAGGATACTGTGCAGCAACATCAGCGATTAAAGGACCTCTCGGATGTGGACGCTCTTGTCGCCTTAGGAAAGAAGCGGGACCGGTGGTATCAACTATGGAGACCGAAGGATGGGCCGCCAAGGCCACCGTCATCGCTCGACGACGTCGAGGAAATCCCGCTGGCGACCGCATCCTTACTGAGTCAGCTCACTTATGCGTGGGTCACGCCGCTCATGGTGTTGGGATACCAAAGACCGCTCATGGCGACCGATCTGTGGAAAATGGACAAGAGTCGGGAAGCCGGCTTACTGGGAAGCAAATTCGCAGCAGCGTACCGGAAAAGAGAAGTCTCTGCCAAAGAGTACAACGCGAGGTTGATTGATCCTATGAAGCCCTTACGGCCTTCCCGATATCGCAGATTCAAGTGGCGACTCGGCCTCGCTGTTCATCCGCGCAGACACAAATCAAGCGATTTGCCGACAATCAAGGCCTCAATCGATTCAGGCACATCGACCTCAGGTCGCAATCTGCAAGCTATGGAGGAAGAATGGCGAAACGGCTCAGGAAAGCGCAAGGCCAGTATTACAATGGCGCTGAATGACACCATGTCAGGTTTCTGGGCTGGAGGACTTTACAAAGTGTTGGGTGATACAGCACAGTTGATGGCACCGCTACTGACAAAGGCGCTTATCAATTTCTCCAAAGAGGGTGAGTCAAGTGGAATCGCCGTTTTCATAGTCAGATCTCACGACGACTTCCTGTTACAGCTTATAGTGCGCGTGCTGAAGGCACCAAGGGCCCGAATATCGGAAAAGGGATAGGATATGCCATAGGACTGTTCTTTTTAACGATCCTGGCTTCCGTGTGCCAACATCAGGCGAGTACCGGGCGCTGTCCTATTCCGTGCAAAAAGGAAAGACAGCCGCTGACATACTTTTCATATGCAGTTCTTCTTTCGTTCAATGTCGTCTGGCGTGATGGCTCGAGCGGCTTTGATATCAGCAACGTTTAGAAGGAGCATGGTGCTCACAACGCTTGCCAGAGCGCAGCATCCGTGAGTCTCACCATGTCGGTGCGTGCCAAGGCGGTAGAATACTTATCATCAATTTGACGGTGTATTTCTGCAGGCAAGGCAAAATCCTGAGTCATCTAAGCGCGGACATTTCTCGAATCGATTACTGCTGCCAGTGGTTCCATGCGATTTGGACTGCGCCGATCCAGCTGGTCGTAACAATGATTCTGCTTCTGGTGCAGGTAAGCATTTCCTCCGACTTTGAAAGGCTAGCATTTCATCAATAAGCTGAATCTCGACTCTTTTGATCAGCTTGGACCCTCTGCTCTTGTCGGCATGTCCTTGTTCGTGTTACTCACCCCGTTGCAGACTTGGTTTATGAAGCTCTCTGTGAAAGTCCGGCAGAGTTCCATGGTACAGACGCGATTCTGCAGAATGAAATGAAAGAAGCGGTAATTAATACCCTTTATGTCGCCCCCAGGAATGGACAGACGGAAGGTCGAAACTTCTGCAAGAATTGCTATCCTCGATGACCATCATCAAGCAGTTCACGTATGAACTTCCATTCCTGAAACGTGGGTTTTAACAAGTCGTCGATCTCTTTTCGGTTGGTGATTAACGCATCAATTCATTCGGCAGGTCTCGCCTCGGTTCGCGGAAAGGAACTGAGGGGCGTCAGAAGTATCATGATCATCCGCGCAGCGAACCAAGCTCTGGCTTTCTCAATTCCCGTCTTGGCTTCAGTAGTCAGCTTCGCAGCTTATATCCTTGGCGGCGGTCACACGGTCGACCCCGCAGTGATTTTTACCAGCTTGAGCTACTTCATGCTGTTGAGACAACCTTGTGAGTATGATTGTTATACCGCTTTTCATTCACATACTGAAATGGCGTCGGACACCGTAGTGATGTTCTTGCCACGCGCACTTTCCAGTCTTGCGGACGCTCAAACTGCTGTCCAGCGTTTGGGGGAGTTTTTCAAAGCTGACACGTCGTCTCACGAAATTGTCATCAACCCAAATCTGGAAGTCGCTATCAAGGTGGAGAATGCGACATTTGAATGGGTGGTTGGCGAAGAAGCTCTCCAGGCAGAGAGTAAGAAAGAGAGGAAAAAGAAGAATATCGCAGACTCTCCTGCTCCGTCTTCCGGACAGTCTTCTTCACTTCCATTCCGACTGGAAAGCTTGGAGCTCGTCGTGCCCAGGGGTCAGCTTGTGGCAATCATCGGGCCTGTGAGTCGAGGTCAGCTTTACATTGCGTTATAGTGCTCATATGCGTGGTATGCGTTCGATTCAGATCGGGAGTGGTAAATCCTCCTTGTTACAAGGCGTGAGTGCGTCACTATCCCTTTCGAGTTCTTAAGACTCTCACTTTCGTTGCTATATCTTCTCAGCTGATTGGGGAGATGAACCAACTCAGCGGCAAAGTTTCTTTTTCGGGAAAATTGGGCTACTGTCAACAAAACGCTTGGATCCAGAATTTGACCGTCCGCGAGAACATCTTATTCGGGAAGCCTTACGAAGAGGACCGCTACTGGCGAGCTGTGAAAGCTGCCGCTCTTCTTTCTGATTTGGAGCTTTTCGCCGATGGCGATATGACAGAGATTGGCGAACGCGGCGTGAACCTGTCCGGTGGTCAGAAAAGTCGATTAAATATCGCTCGTGCTCTTTACAGTAATGCGGAGATCATTCTGCTCGACGATCCTCTGAGTGCTGTCGACGCACACGTGGGCTTGCACCTATTTGAAGAGGCCATCCTGGGCCTAAAGGAGAGAGGCAAGACCGTCGTTCTCGTCACGCATGCTCTGCATATGCTGGCGAAGGGTGTCGACTACATCTACTCTCTGGAGGCAGGAAAAATCGTTGAAGAAGGGACGTACGGCGATTTGATTCGACTTGATGGTGCATTCAAAAGACTGGTACGGGAATATGGAGGCCAGCAAGAAGAGGAAATCGAAGCAGAAGATGTCAAGGATCATAAGGCATTGGAGGAAGTCACGAGGCCAACAGAGCAAAAGATCACGAAAAAGATGATGGGTAATGCGGCGGGCGTAGGAAAGCTGGAGGGTCGTCTCATTAAGGGGGAAGTCCGCAAAACCGGTTCGGTGAGGCACAATATTTTTGTGATGGCGCAGTAGCACCCCAGCTAACTGATTTCGCCTTTGATTGGGTTCTGCCGAGGTTATAGGTTGGTTCCAAGGTTTACATGCAGTACCTTCGAGCCGGAGAAGCAGGGATCACAGCACCTTTGACGTTAGTAGCAGCGATTCTGATGCAAGGCTGCAATATCCTTTCCATGCTCTGGATCACATACTGGCAAAACGACGAATTCAAGCGAAGCCCAAATTTTTACATGGGCATCTATGCTGTATTGGGCATTGGACAAGCCTTCTTCACCTTTGCCCTTGGCGCTACCATAGGTATTCTTTCATATTTCGCGTCTCGCTCGCTGTATAGTAGTTCTCTACGACGCCTCTTCCACACTCCGATGTCGTTCTTATCGACTACGCCCGTGGGCCGAATCATGTCTGTTTACGGAAAAGACATCGACACGATCGACTCCAATCTCAGCGATAGTTTTCGGATGTTCCTTTTGACTGTCGCGTCAGTCATTGGCAGGTAAGATTCCTAGCTGCATCTCGCTCTGCATGGTCATCTGCTGATACGAGGCTTTGCCAATAGCGTGGTGATTATAACTGTATACCTACATTACTTCTTACCTATCGTTGCTGTGGTCATGTGTGGATACCTCTACTTTGCAAATTTCTATCGAGCCACTGCCAGGGAAGTCAAGCGTTTGGATTCCATATTGCGGTCATTGCTGTATTCTCATTTTGGCGAAAGGTAAGCGCTTATGTCTACCGATACCGGGCCTGTTCTTGGTTGATGTAAGTTCCTTGTATTCAGCCTGTCGGGTATATCGACAATACGGGCCTATAATGTCACAGAACGATTCGCAGAAGCCAACGACAGATATGTGGACCTAGAAGACAGAGCATAGTAAGTTGACAACCGCAATCGTCGCCTTCGCCTCATACTTACTCTCGGCTTTGCAGTTTGTTGACGACGGCGAATCAGAGATGGCTTGCAATACGGCTCGATTTCTGCGGAGCGATATTAATTTTCTGCGTAGCGATAATGGCAGCGGCGAGCACCAATCTACAGCCATCTGTCGTAGGTTTAACGTTGACATGTGAGTCACGATTGCGTTGTGCGCACTCTTCACCTTGCTGAGATGGGCATGTCAGACCTTACGACACTCGTACAAGCATTTGGCATGATGACCAGGCAGAGCGCCGAACTGGAGAACAACATGAACGTGGGTAGTCCGAGCTTGCATATGAAACCGGAACCCAATACTCACCGTCTTGTGATCGTTGTATCACAGGCTGTGGAACGAGTCTTATATTACAGCTCAGACCAACTGCCTCAAGAGAGGGACCATATTATAGAAAGCTCTAAACCTCTGGCTTCATGGCCTGCCGCAGGTGAAATAATTTTCAAAGACGTCTTCATGTCCTACCGGAAAGATCTCCCGCCGGTCTTGAACGGAATGTGAGTTGCGATCTATTGCATGCTCTGGAAAAACGGGCTGACAGACAATGCTGTACACCAGTAATTTACATGTCGAACCGGGATCGAAAGTCGGCATTATAGGGCGCACCGGCGCAGGGAAGAGCAGCTTGACACAAGTTTTGTTCCGGCTTGTCGAGTGAGTAGGCAGCGTAGGCTTTGTTCAAGGGAAAGTTTTCGTGGTTTAACCTGATCCTCACCTAGACTGCAATCCGGCAGCATAGAGATAGATGGCGTAGACATTTCGACTCTCGGTTTAGGGGTTTTACGTTCGAGCATGTCCCTCATACCACAGGAACCCTTGCTGTTTTCTGGAACGATCCGAAGCAATCTTGACCCATTCGACCAGTACTCCGACCCCCATTTGCTCGATGCGATGAGGAAAGCTACTTTGATTGGCGATGCCAGTGTCCACCAGCAGCCTATAAACGGTACTATACAGAAGGGACGATTCCATCTCGACACTCCAATCGAAAGTGAAGGCCAAAATCTCAGTGTCGGGGAACGGGCGTTATTGTCGCTTGCGCGAGCTTTGGTCAAAGACTCGCAAATCACGATTCTTGATGAAGCGACTGCGTCTACGGATGCTGCAACCGATGCCAAAATCCAAGAGACCATTCGACGGGAATTCGGCAACAAGACCATTCTGTGCATCGCCCACAGACTTCGGACCATCCTCTCGTTCGACAAGATTCTTGTGATGGACGCTGGCACATGCCGCGAATACGCCGCACCGCTTGAACTGTTTTGCAAGGAGGACAGTCTATTCAGGAGCTTGTGTATAAAGAGTGATATAACCTTGGAAGATATACAGAATGCTCAGGCGCAAGCAAAGGAAGATAGAGCTAGGCTTGCGGATATATAGTTGTACAGATACCAGCTTGTAATGTCTTTGGCGAAGACGATTCACTATTACACGTAAGAGCTTTTCAAGCGGAAAGAATGAGGCGAGCTTGCAATGGCCGTGAGCGTTGCAGCATGCGATACGGCCGGAAGGCTTACTGGCATGAGCAAGAAACGTTGATGCTCTTTGCCTGAACGGGCTGCTGTCCACACCGGTCGATCTGACTGTTGATTGTGAGATTGTGACTTTAGGTTTCCTGTAACGAGGGACCTAATTGCGTCCCCTTGCGGCATGAAAGGTGTGCGGTAGATAGTCATGTAAAATGCGAATACTTTTGCTCCCCTCACTACAGCCCCTGGACCTTGTCCAAACCATTGCCCAGACGACTCTTCACTCTAGTATAATTCGTCCAGTATTCTCTCGCCTTGGTCATCAAACTGTTCGCTGGACCGACCACGTCCTCGCCATCTGTGATATCGTGATGTCCCGTAACCTGCCCACCATGGGCGATTTTATTCCAGCCCATCGCGCGCTCATAGCTGTCCATCGCTAGTTCGTCGAGTTCCTGGCTTTGGGAAACAGTGACGGTCTGTGTCTTTGACTGCGAGCGGGCGAGTGACTCGTACAGGAGCCCGGTAATATTCCATCCCTCTGCAGCTGTACGCTGAGCGTCTTTGAGAAGCTGTTGTGCCGGCGCTCTCTCTGTAGCGTGCGGTCCGTTGAAGGTCGACGCCAATGGTAAAGTCTTTAGCACGATTCCTCTATGCGGATCGAGCGATGGTGCGATGCGTGTTGCCGAATCTACACCCGCCGCTGCCGTGGCAAATGATGGCCCACTCGTCAATTCCTTGATGACACCCTCTGCTCTCCCGTTCGCTTCGCCAAGCAGGCTCAGGGTTTCGGTAACTTCATGGCCTTTGGCGCGCGAGGCGTATTCGACCTCGGCCTTGTGTAACGTCAACAGAGCGGTACGTTGCTGCAGCCACAATGAATGAAGTGCCGCAGGGGCGGATGATTGGCGGGAGCGAGACGTGGTTGCCATTGCTGCCGAGGCGATATCGAGACCGATCGTTTGGTACAGATGAGCACCGGACAGATCACCGGTGATAGCCAGATGCGTTGAATAACATTCGAGCAGGGAAATCACCGATCGTTGTAATGGCGGTGGGAAAGTTGCAAAAGTTGAGGGCAACGTGGCTTCCGACGTTGCTGCTGATGCATTGGTTATCAACGTCATATTCGCTTTAAGGGTCCTGTCCATGCTTTCTGAAGGCGCAAGATCTCGGATTCTGGGAGCGGAATTGACAACGCCTTGCGCTTCCACTTCCTCTGCACGCGGCCTCTTGCCAAACCAACCATCAAACCATCCAGGTTTAGCAGCATTCTCCAGTACCCTTGCGATCCCTGGATTGTCGGATGAGTGATTGACCATTGTGGCGAGCGACGATGATGCGTGCTCAAGACCGGCTCGTCGGAGACCCCAAGTCCACCATCCATGGGCAGCCGTGTCATCCCCTATTCTGGCATTCACATCGCCCAACTTTTTCGCAAGTCGCAATACCTCGGATTCTCTGACGGCGTCGATGAATGCTTGTCTTGGGACTTTTGAGTTTTCATTCTGGAGCGATGTTAAAAGTGTTGTTGTGTGATTCGGCAAGACACTACGCAGGACACGTTCGTATAACTGTTGCGATTTGTACAAGGCTGCTGGTGTAGCGATTCGTTCGTGAATCTCTGCATGACGAAGCAGTATATCAATGGCGATCCTCGATGGCGCAAGAGACTCGGCCGCGGATGGCTCTTCACTAGTTTGAAGACGAGTCGTCGACGGGTACGTCTCCCTGTTAACCGATAGTTCCTCTGGAAAGACAATCCCACGTTTCTTGGCATCCGCTATAGCCTTTGTGATATAAATTTCCGCCATCTCGTATCCCGGATCAACCATATTGACACCCGCATTGAGCGCCGCGGCAGCACGATCCGTCCTTGTGCGCTCGGCAGATCCAATCATACCCTTCATGACCTGCGTTCGTCCACCCGCGAGATCGCTCGTCCCATCACGAGCAATGGAAGCTCCCGTGATCCCTTGTCCCCAGGTTTGACAGATCCATGCGGATCGAAGAGCATGGCGCGCGGAGAAACCGAGGAGGGAGGATGTTCCGCCATGGGAACCGCCGGTCCATGAATCGTTCTCTTCCGCCCATGCGTAAAAGTCCGAGTCTTCCGGGGTGAGGTAGTCTCGATGTCGGGTGGCCGGAGCGCCTGTGGTGCCGGGTGGGTATGTGTCCATAAAGTCCAAATGTGCTGGGACGGCCAACATGACTCGTTCGACGTATTGGTGTGCGCCTTCCACGCCGATGAGGGAGACGGTTCCGATCAACACACCGCCTACTACGATGTATTTGATGATTGTACCTATTACACCGAAAGTGTAAAGGGCCGGAGAAGAGTAGTCCTCTCGCGGCATATCCTGAGGCATGGGATGTGCATGCTGCGGCAAGCCGGAAGAAGAGAATGTTGCGGGCGGAAGTGACGGTGCCACAGGTGGAGTGTACTTGAATGACGAATTATAGCGAACCTGTGCTATCGCTGATGTTGCACTGCGTGTTGAGGTATGGCGAGGCGGCGCAAGTTTCACGAGGCGACGAGGAAGAGCCATGGTGACCTGGAAGAAAGGCGATCGTGAGATCAAGTGACGCAGAAGTAAAGCGGTAGTTTGGCACATACGATTGTGCTTGTTTCTGCGAAAAGCTCCCAAAGCTGCACAGGTAAGGAGCAGTCGTCGGGAATGTCTGGAGTTTACAAACGACGGTGGACGATACAGGTAATGCATAAGTGCTGTCGCCTGGAAGAGTATGAACATGAGCTCAACAAGTTGAAGAGAGGTTGCCTGCTGTTCGATTGCCACCCAAGTTGTCATGTTTACAATGTGGAACTCTTCTAGGACGGGCGCACCCGCAACTAAATTCGCCTATGCAGCATGGCATTTTGCATTGCAACCAGCTCCTACTTATTCAGAGCCAGACAAGTCCTCTCAAAACTCAAGAACCGCCCGAGTTGGATTGAATGAACCCAAGGTATGGTACCGCGGCTGTTATTAATCATAAATTCAAAGAAGTAGAGGTGATTATTGAACATGATTCTGTAAAGAGGGCCAGCGAACAGGCCTGCGAAGCTGACTGCGACCGACGCAAGTTTCTTAAAATGCCATGACGGTTCAAGTGCGCCCAGTTCACTGCCATCATCATGCGGAGGTCGGAAGCTAACGATGCGATTGTTTCGTCTCTTCTGCGGTCGTGCGTTCGTTGCAGCAAACAACCGCATGAAGAAGAGCTGCTCGTCTGATACACCCGTGAACGGGGTGGTTACCTCTGTCGTCAATACCATTACACACCGCAAAACCTCACACGAGTCACTCACTTGCCACACGGCAACAACCACCCCACACCGTCCCTTGGCAGGATGTTTTGGCGATACGGATTCGACACCACCTCGTCCCTCGATACCCTGCTCAACAGGGTCGATCTTAACGATAATGACGGCTATGACGATCAGTCGAGTGGTGGAGGTGGAGCTATGGAGGATGGTCAGTCAAGTGCCGGTACAGGAACTGGCTCGGGAGCGCCACCGACGGTAGAGGAATTGCTCGAGGAGCAGGAGCTACTGAACGAGTTGAAGGTCAAGAATCCAAAGTACGTCGTTGGCCCTGTCACACTTGGATTTGTCTCCATGTCCACGTCGCTTACCACCGCACGGTATCCCAGACTCGTCAAAGTACTTTCGTCCAAGGACTCGATCCGATCGCTGCTATCTTGGAGCATCTATGGAATCGACGATCTTGAGGCCAAGACCGCAGAGGAATGGCAGAATGCACAGTTGGAAGCAGATGCAAGAGGCCGGGAACGCAAGGCGTCGGAAAACACACAGGATTTGGAGATGGCTCATTCGGCACGAGAGAATGGTGATGTGACAATGTCAGGTCCAGCCGATGGTCATTCTCCGCACCACGAATCCGAACAACAAGACGATACGGCGAAGCCAATATCATACTCTCGGATTCATCTTCCGGAAATCATCCCTCGTCTGACAACACACACTGTGATACCGACCGACGCGGAAGGGGAAGCCAAACGCCAACGATTCAGTCAGATCGCAACCGAGGTTTTGTGCGCCGACGTTTGGGAGATCCAGTCGAAACTCGCGAGTGATCTTCCCGGATTTTTACGGCCGTTTTGGGAAGCCGCGTTGGGGTATGGAACTCCCGAGGTTGTGCGAGAAGTGGACGATCTTGATGACGCGCTGAGCGAGGAAGAAAAGCGGAAACGGCGGGAGAGATTCGCGGTGGTTCAACAAATCTACGAGGCTCGGCATGTCAGTCGACCGTCCTCATCCACCTCGGGTTCTCCGGATGAAGATGACAAACGACGCGAAATCCTGCGTAACAACTTTGCACGCGTCAATAATACTCTATTGGCCCACCATGGCGCTGCGGTATTTGCGTTTGTGCAAACCCTTCCCGACGTACTTGCTCGGGTGCTTGACCGGATCGAGTCCACTGCAATGCAGGATCTGGTGCTCAAGATGGTCTGTTTGGAAGAACAGGGAGTACACGGTGTCATTGCTTGGCTCGCAAGTGAACGGCTGATCCAGCAGCTGTATCGCCGCTTGTCACCTTTTGTCAACGCGACAACCCACACAGTCATCTACGAGCTTGTGAAAACGATCGTTGCGCTCAGCAGTTCAGGTGCAGGTCCCGGTGTAGGCGGGTTCAACCCTGATGGAGGGAACGGGCAGGATCAGAATGCTCAAGCAGGACAACTCCAACAGCAGGTCATCACTTCCCCGACCGACGCAAACTCTCAGATATCCACCCATCAAGTCGGCGGGGCAACTGGTGAAGGAGCTGCAGAAGAAATATCTGGATCGGGCCAAAGGAATAATCAGCTTATCAGGGATATGGTCAGAAAGGAGAATGTTGACTTGCTGATCAAGTACATGTTTGATACCGTCACTGCATCCGAGGATGATCAATCGGATGACACCCTACCCGAACAGGATGGCAAACGTTTGCCCCACCCATCGGTGACCGACGAAATGGATACAGCGTCATCGCCAACCGCGTACAGCTTTGATCCGTACGACACTCCCCGACTCCCATCGCATTCATCAATCAATAGCTCCTTCTGCAATATCATCAACGTCTTTATCGAGTTGATCCGTAAAAATAATTCCGACTTTGCAGAGCCGCATCTGTTCCATACCATGAGAAATCGTTTGATTGGTATGAAGCAACGTGCCGTTGAGGAACGTGCTCAGCAGCGGGAAGGCGAGAAGGACAAGCAGGTTCAAGACGGCGAGACTGCGCCGGCGGTCGTACCCACAGCGGAAGAATTGGACGAGATTGATCGAGGGGCAATGGAAACCGTCATGGCAGAGATTAGCGCGCGGATGGGAATCGTGCACCTTGGGTCCTTGATGGAGGCTCTCAGTGATAAAGTAGACAAGCTGCAGGACATGGTCGAGAATCCAAAGTCACTGGTAAGTCAACCTTCAGTGACTGCGTTCTATGTACCTCACTCCGTCGTCTTACGCTTCATGCGCCTCTAGTACTGGTCCCGGACTCCGAGCGTGCCTCGACCGCTAACGCAAGAACGGTTCCGAATCATGGAGCTGTATGCTGAACTGCTACATTGCTCCAACATGTCCATCTTGAACCGCCAGCACGGCGAGGGTCCTGTTTACAGCAGTGGCGGATGCTTGGAAGGTGGACTTGAAGCATTGGAAAAGCTTGGGTCGGCATTGGAGGGGGAACTGGAACACGCAGGGAACGGGAAAAACGAAGATGACGAGATTGAAGGTCACGTGCAAAAGGCTAAGGAATTGCCAGTGTCTCTTTGTGGTTCAACAACGCATTCCCGACCTGCCTCTGATAATGGTGATCGCGAGGACAGCGACGACGCGCAAATCAATGGAGGGTTTGCCTCATTGGGAACTCAAGCAATGTCAACATCATCGGAAAATGGTCCTCCAGCTGCGCCACCGCCTCCATCTCAAGCGGATGTAGCGCGTCTACGTGACGTTATGGTCCAACATCCTCGCAGAGGCGCCCTCGGACAGGCGCCTTCAACAGCGCCTGACTCGGAAGCAGCAGCCGTCGCCAGCAATGTTGCTGTAGCATCTACGGCCGTATCATCCGTCAAGGACGAGACCATGGAGGATCTAGTTGAACAGAACGAGGGCGTCAAGCAAGGAAGCACAGAGCAGCAGGCAACAGGCTTTGCAGATAATGATGTCTTGCCTGTCGGAGGCAAGCTAAAGCAACTGCTCATTCGACACCACGCTATGCGATCTGTTGTGGCAAGTACCGCAGCCAAACTCTCTTGCACGCTAAGCTAACTTTGATGACCCACAGAACCTCTTCTTCGAGTACCCGCTACACAACTTCTTACACAACGTAGTATACGACATCATTCAGCAGATACTCAACGGCCACAATGCCGGGGGATTCAATCGGGAGCTGATCATCGATCTGTTCAATGAAGCCCGCTTGGTGCGTCGAATACTAGACGCCAATCAACACGATACAACGTCAAGGTACGTTTATCATCTTACAGTCTTGTCCGTATTCTGATTCTGCTTTGCTGCTTTCGTAGTACACGACATATCCGCCCAGGATATATGGGACACTTGCTCTTGATTGGCGAAGAAGTCGAAAAATTCTTGGATCAATGTCCGGCCGACCTTTATCTCATCATCAAGGACTCATTCGATCGATCCGAGTGGGACACATATGTGAATGAAATGAAACAGGACAAGATTCGGGATTCTCAACCCCTTGGCGGTACTCGACCTCAACATACATTAACGCAGGATGAAGAGTCTGACAGCAGCGATGAGGACACAGGGGAATTGTCCGGCGCTCTGGCTGGTCAACCATTGACAAGAGCAATGTCGTCGGGCGAGGCCTTCAAGTCTAGCTTCGGATATGGAACTGAGACCGGCGACAACGATCCGAATAAGGGTGACCAGGTAAGCACGAAACGAATCTGCATGCTGTAGAATGAGGCTGACTTGTGCACGACTATAGTTCTCTCGCTATTTCATGCGAGAGACGCACTCGAATTCTCTTGCATTTTCGGACGACGATAGTGACGACAGTAGCTCAGAGTCACCGCGAGTCGCTGCAAAAAGCGGAGGGAACCCTCGACGCTTATCCGAGGGATTTGACGATGCATTCTCGCCGGAAACTCGACTGCACGACGTGGACGATGATGATGCTTGGGGAGAATTCACTTCCGCCAGCGGCCCTTCTAGCAGTGGAGAGGCTGAGGATCCTTTCGGAGACTCGTTTGCTGCCCCACCACCGCCATTGTCCTCTCGTAACTTTTTCAGCAGCAGTAAAACACCCTTTACTTCAGCTGATTTCGCTGAACAGGCGCTCAAGAAGCAGTTATCTGATGAGCGAAATAACAACAACAACAACACGTGGACTGGAAGCGACGAACAGAGCAGTCCGATCGAGGTGCCTGATGGTGTCATGGGGGATGATTCCTTTGAAAGCGCGGCTCAGTTCTTGGCTGCCAATTGGTCCATTCCGGGCGGAGATGTTGGGGAGAACCTTCCACCGACGATGGGTAGCATATCCGTGGCCATCGAGACACCAGCATCTCGGCGCAGATCGTCTGTAGGATCGGCATCGTCTGGCTCAACCGTCTCCCCGTCTTCGTCGCCTGACAACAGAGGAATGCATCCAGCAGCAAAGATTGGACGTCGCAATTCTCGACATCAATACATTTCACCACCCGACGCTTCGTTGATCAATGCCACATCCGAGGACGCCCGCCTCGGTCCAGGTGTATCACCTGATACACACGTGCGACCCGACGGCCTACTGGAGCGAGAAGTCAATGGGCAAAAAGTGACAGCAGCGCAGGATGACATTAGTCTCGCTGCCACTCATCACATCAGGAAAGCATCACGCTAGTCTACACAAGGCCTTCGCCTATTCCGGATGGCAGCACATTCTCATTCACGATGAATGTAGCCTCATATACCCATCATGTATAATCGACAACACTCCGAGTGGCCTTGCGACTCTCGAGGTGCACAATCTTAAAGTTGTAAAGCTACGGTATAGAATGTTACTTAGCATTTCTCGTTATGATCATTATCTTTGTACATTTATCTTGAAGGCTACTTTGTTATACACGAGTGTTATCGGATCGGGCGCTTGTTGACTGGAACGATGTCTTTGCCTTTAAAGCTTGCTCTTTGTGTCATCAGACTCCAAGTATTGCTGCAAGTCAGTGGTCAAGAAGTCACTTGGCCACTGCTGACTGAGTTGTTTGAGCATGTATTCCTTTGCAATGTTGACCTGGTGCGCGCTGATACCGGGCAACTTGGCGACCTTTTGCGCTTCTTCTTCAAAGATAGGAGCCACGGACTTGGCGTCCAGCTTCTTGCCCGATTCCTGTAGAGGGTGATTGCCGATCAGGGAAGGCTCCAAATTCAATTGAACGCTGAAGAAGACTCACTGTCGTACTGCCGTACTTGCTCCATTGCCAAAGCTGAACACGAGCAATCTCGGCAGTAGCTGCATCTTCCTGCATCCATGAGCGAATGTGGATGCTTGTAAGCGAGCCAGTTCGGAATCGGGTTCTCCTGGGCAGCGTTACTTACCATCAAGTGGTTGATGGGGACACATCCGTTACCAGAGATCCAGGCAGCGCAGTATGACAGAGCGCTGAATGACGATGCGAGTATATCAGTACCAAAATCGATCGTCGCCTATGGCAGTTTCAATGCTCACGCAGAAATATTCTCCCTGACACCCTTGTCGGTGATGGTTCCCGGAACCTTGGGGTCGATAAGCTCAAGCTCGGAGACGGAAATGTCGTCGTTTCTGATGTGGTACTGTTACCGGAAGAACAAAAGTTGAGCGTTCGCTCTCACTCTTGCGAATCAGAACCAAGCTCACCTGATGGGGCCCTTTCATGTGTTCGTCAAAGATATCCATGGCGATCTTGACCAACGCGGGGTGAGCAACCCATCTAAAGTATACTCACATTCGTCAGCAGCCCAAAAACATACAGGGACTTGACGCGGCTACTCACGTTCCATCGTGACCAGCGGTAACTTCTCGCAATTTGTCGGCCTTGACCTTGTCCATTGCGGCCTTGTTTGCCGCATCGTCGTTCTTGATCGGAATCTGAGCAGACATACCACCCATCGCAGCGACTTTACGTCTGCAAGTGGTAAAATTTCTGGTTAGCGTACGAGGTAGAGTTTTTGGTAAAGCAAAGCTCACGTACTTGTGGCATGTTTGAACGAGAAGCTTGACGTAGGCCTCCATGAAGGGTACCGTCATCGTAACGGCTGTTCGATCAGGCATAACGTATTTCTCCGACGCTCTCAGCTTTTTAATGCTATAACAAGTCGAGCAGAAGCTCATTAGGTCTGACAGTGATGCTTCGCGAGGAATTAGGACGTACTAGCTGAAGATGTAATCCCATCGACCACAGTTCAAACCAGACGAATGGTCCCTGATTTCAAACAAGAACTCTTCCATCTGGAATGCGGCGGGGATGGTTTCGATCAAGATTGTTCCTCGAATCAGGCCATATGGGAAGCGGATGTATGCAGCCGACCAGGTAAAGATGTCGTTCCACAATCTGCAACCAGTCGAATCCACGTCAGAAACCCGTAAAGCAATATCAAAAGGGTCAAACAGCTTACCGAACTTCGAGATAATGCTCCATCTTGGGCAAGTAGAAGTATGGACCGAAACCTTGTTTGACAGTCTCGAAAGCGTTGTGGAAAAAGTAGAGACCAAAGTCGAACATGGAACCCGACATGGGTTCACCATCGACGATGACCCTCGTTTCATCCAAATGCCAACCTCGTGGACTATTGCGCACAAAAGATGAGTCAAGTGCTCCTCAGCGTGTGCAATGTATAAACCGGCTTACCGAACGAGGAGAACAGCGGGCTTGTCACTGAGCTTGTAAGACTTTCCGCCAGCTTCAAAGTTGATTTGACGTCTATTCGGGTCAGTCCAGGTCAGTTCCAGGCAGCAAGAGTGCCTATGATCACGAAAGATATGACTCACCGAACAGCATCGTACAGGTTGAGTTGTCCATTGACCATGTTGGACCACGTAGGAGCGTTGGAATCCTCGAAATCGGCCATGAAAGTCTTTGCACCCGAGTTGAGAGCATTGATCACCATTTTCCTGTCGGTCGGTCCTGTAATCTCTACTCGTCGATCCTCGAGACCCGGTCCGGCGGGTGCGCATCGCCAGGAAGGAGCGGTACGGATGGCTTCTGTCTCCTTGAAGAATCCGAGCTTGGCTTTACCGCTATCGAGGTCCTTTTGCAGCTCTTGACGAGCAGCGAGGAGGGTGAGACGGGTCTTGTTGAATGTTCGGTGGAGACGTGCAAGGAACTCGAGTGCGTCGGACGTGAGAATGGATTGAGCGGCCTGAGAGGTGTGACCCTTTCCGCGAACTTGGACGCCTGGAGGTGTTTGAATGGAAGACATGATGGTGATGGTTTGTGTTGACTGTATGATTTTCTGGTGGAGGCGGGCGTACGGTATTTTCGCTGCAGGAGGGGCTGGAATCTGGATATATATCACTGCGAGCTGCCACGCAGGTGATAAACGACGGAGAGAAAGTGTATCCGGCGTTCCGTTTTCCAATAACGTGTACGTTGCTGGATACTGGATACTAGAGAATCAACGGCCGGCTATCATTTGACGCCGCCCGATATATACGGACCTCGCCGATTGCGACCAGATGACAACACGGAGGGTTACATTCCGTCTGGGGTCCCCGCATTTTCGGAGGTTGACATGGCGATATTTTATAAGCTCTGTGCTCGGGTCGTACGTACAGCTGTACGTACATAGCTGACTGATATGATTGATTGGCTCACTGCTCTCTGCTGTACAGGTTTTATTTCTTCGTCGCCTGGAGGTTGGAATCTACCTTGCAATGGAGATAGTATACAACCGAGAGCCCGCGAGTCGATAACTCTCTATAACTCGTCAACACCACAGCGCATCATAGAACAACCTTTTCGAGCCGCACCCGCTCCGTCGTTACCTCGATTGTCGATTTTTCTCCAGACTCTGAAACCCTCAGACGACTCTGATAGCGCTCTTTCAGAACCGCAGGTATACGTTGTACAAACCGTCGTACCTCTTGTCCCGATGCAGCAGAGGCGATGCCGTTCGTATGTGTTCCCTGTTGAGTCAAATCTGGTTCGTCGAGGAGTCTGCTGGGATATGTGAACGCTAAGACGTCGTAGCTGCCCGGATTACAAGAATGACACCATGTCAGTGTCGTCTCCTTCTGCACTAGACAGTCACATCAACTGGATAGACAACCCGTGCCACCGACTTACCTTTTACCGAGTTCCTTGTCACCCAGGATCTTCACTTTGACCAACACCAAAGGCTCACCATCGAGATTCGTCCGCTCCGCTCTATGCAGTCTACCACCTGGTGTATCATCGTTTGTTTGTTGGGCGGCGGAATCATCGGAAAATGTGTACCCGACGGGGTACTCCAAGAGCCATGCGGAAAGCGCAGGGACGTGTCTGGGTTGAATGGTTATTCTTGGTGCTTTCTCGGGAACATGCTCGACGGCAACATCTTCTTGGTTGAGAGTTATTGCCATCATTTCATCGATCGCTGCTTTGAGGGTTTGTGGCATGCTTGTGGGCTAGAGGATAGCGTCGGCGGCCACCTTTATAGCCTGTTCAATAAGAGAGGAAAGGAAAGGTAACATACAGTCATCGGTCCACCCCAATCGGTCTGCAGCCACAAGATCTCCTCTCTTTCCAACGATCCCGTGCCGTAATCGTTAGAATAGCTGTTCGGAATCTCAGTCCTAGCTCTCAGGACCCGCCAATTGACGATATACACCTGCTTTGTGCTTGCCTCGCAAAGGAACGCCACATCCTGGTACGTCGTGATCTACTGTGCAAGTATCATTGTTGAGCGACACGTTGAAGAGTCGTAACAGACTGGCGTACGGGAGAGAATTGCTTGTTGAGAGTTTCTGCATGATGGCTGTTTATCGAAATCGTATCAACGAGGTATGCACAGCTACATACCTCAAATGTGTCTTGCAGTAAGTAACTTTGAGTTCTAGACGACGAACGAATCAAACACCTACCGGAATCCCATGGCGACAACGTATATTCCCTGCACAAACGCCTTGTTATCCGAGAACAAGGAACGTCTGACATCCCCGCCTGTCCATCGAGTCCCACCACGATGCTTCTTTGTCATAACCTGCGTCCACTCTTCCTCGGGTGTTGATTGTTCATCGGTATTATGAGCGAACAGGCGTTCGCATCGTCGCAAACATTCTTTGATGCTCTGTATACTCGGTGTAGTGGTATGTGGTGCTGCGATAACGCTGCCAGGTTCTGCCATACGGGAATACTACAGACGGCGTTGTCGTGAGTTTGATTATATGATGAACGAGTGAACCTGGGTGGTGCTGCAAGTTATTGGCAAACCCCAAGCAGTTTGAATAAAACAGGAAGACTTGAGCGATGAAAGCAGCAAGCTTCCACGACAAGTGACGCAATCTTCCTTGGCCAGGGCGCGCTATAGGCTGGAACGATCGTGCAAGGTCGATGTCAGTCTCTTTCAAGTGCTCGAGTGCAAAATATATTATAACGCTTCTCTGCAATCTTCACGCCGGCCCATCATCTTACAAAACCCTCCCTATCGCCGCATACACAACATGACAACCTCCATCGAGGTCGCCTCCCCTGTTCAACCCGTTGACGAGAAGGCTGGTTCCGCCGGCGCTTTCGAAGCGTTGAAAGCCCGGATCAAAGCTCATTACGATCTCTGCTCGGGCTACTACTTGAACCTCTGGTACGTTTTCAGAAGGTCGTCCACATCGAGACATGCTCATAGGGAAATGTTATAGGGGACAACACATCCACCATGGTTACTGGACGGAAAAAACCTCGCATCTCTCGAAAGAAGACGCTCAAGTCGCGCTCATCGAACTCCTCCTCACTCGAGCTGGATTCCGCGGGTCCGATGCGCCCTCTCCGGAGAAGGAGTTGAGAATCCTAGACGTTGGTTGCGGTGTCGGCGGAACAACTCGATACCTTGCGAAAAACCTGGGATGGGAAGCGACGGGTGTTACCATTAGCGACGAGCAAGTCAAGATCGCCTACGATCTCAGTCGGAAAGACGCTTCAGAACCCACCAATGGTGCCGTTCACTCTAGTGGAAGAGTCTCGCTCGGAACGCTCGGAGGATCCGTAGAGTTTATTCCACTCGATGCGGAAAAGATGGGCGACTATTTCGCTTCCCAGGACCAACTAGGCTCATTCGATGTTGTCTGGATCTCGGAAGCGCTCTCCCATTTCCCCAACAAGCAGCTCTTCTTTGAGAACGCGTACAAGTTGTTACGTAGCGGCGGCAAGCTTGTGTTGGCGGATTGGTTCAAGGGCGAGGATCTGACGGAGAGGCAGTTCCAGAATGATATTGTTCCGATAGAGGATGGAATGTTGTTGCCTCCCCTCGAGACCGAGGCTGGGTACGTCAAACTCGCTCAGGCGGCTGGTTTTCAGCCTCGAAAGGACGCAGAAGGTAGAGACTTTATGGATATCAGCAAGAATGTCGCCCGGACATGGTAAGCCCGCCCGACCCCTTTCTTGTCTTCCTTGGTTATACCGCTCATCGGTCCTGTCTTTGTCGAGCAGGGATATCTCGTCAGATCTCATCGCTTCCCCTTCGTTGTGGGCGTTCGCTTTCTCCCAAGGCCGAGATATCGTATCGTTCCTCAAGGCATTCAACGCCATGCGACGAGGCTTCGCGAACAGTACCTTTTTGTACGCCGTGATGGCGTTTGAGAAGAAGTGATTGTCGACAAGGTGACAGCTTTGGTGGTGGAGGAAGCGCAGCGGACGGCGGCGTAAAACTTTGCCCTTGTATGGGGGATACCATAGAGCAATAGAACTTGCAAAGGGTGTAACCGGCATAATAGACGGCACGCAATGTGAATAGCATGAATAGATGGAGCTGTATGATGGCATGCCGTGTCCTCGCTGAAGATTTCTTGTCTCGATAGAGTACGGAAAATGATATGCTCGAATGAAATAAGATGACAAAGGTGCTCGAGCCACCGGTACGACTATGCGAACACCCTGCCTAACCCACTTCGAATCGCGCCGCCTATGAGCTGTCCGCCGATACCGCCCAAGCCAGGTATGCCGAAGGCACTGGATGATACGGAATTAGCCCATTGTCGTTTTGCATCTCTGTCGGCATATCTGTTGGCGCAGGATCCACATTCAGCGACAGGAAACAAGGAACCGCACCGCGCGCAGATTCTACGTACGTGAAGCCGAGCACGTTCGAAAAGTTGAACACCAGGGCGAGAATCACGATTGGCAGAAACCTGGGAAAAGCCGAACATTACGCGTCAACCCTCTGGACACCTAACCATCAGGGGACTTAACATACGAGATGTTGAACTTGAGCAATGACACGAAGAAAAGTGCCAGCCAGCCTAGAGGGAACGCATAAAGTGCGATCTAAATCACAGGAATAGCGGTGTGTGAGCCCGAGTGGATACTAGACGGTAAAGGCGACGGAGGGAACTCACCCAGAACATCCTGTGATACGCAGAGAGACGTAAGGATGTTTATACAGTCAGTATGCATGGGCGGAAATTACAGGCTGAGGATGGACACATACTTTTCGTCGATTGGGTTCGCCGGGCGTGACGGCTATGATGTAGTGGAATCCCAATCAGTAATTGCGTTCGAAAACGTTCTTTATGCTAGAAATGACTTACATCTCGACATTCAAACACCCACGAGCTTTCTCCCTCCTCGTCCACCTCATTCCAGTATCGCAGTCCTACCAGCGTCCGTCCTGCAACATTCTAATGAATAGCGACGTATATCAGTGGATCCTGATCTTTTTCTTACACGATAGCGAACATACCCTGACGTTCCAGAAGTCGAGGGAAAGTAGAACGACGACGATAACGATCTGTGTAATCAAGAGCGACTCGCTCAGTTGCCGGGTATAATGGCGCGTCCCTTTAGGTACTCACGCTCAAGACGTAATTATCCGTGAATAACCCGCAGAGAACGTATACTGCTAATGCTGCTGATCTGAATATATATAGACAGGCGAGTACCATGGGGTGTGAAGAGCTCCTCAAAATCCCTGACTGCAAGAACAAAGGGAGTTGCGCGAATTAGAACTCGCTATTTAACCAAACGGCAAGAGATCCGCTCACAATCCCCATCTCTGCATTTCCTGACGTGCTTGCGATCCCCGTAGGTGCTGGTCCGGGGGTAAGTGTCACAGGCTGAGTCTGAGATCGTGAGGCACCGGAGGACCCGATATTCCCGGCAGGAAACTGATTTGATGAGGTATTGCGGACCGGATCCTCGTCCGGTTCGATAGTTGCATCGAACAAAGGCTGTGAAGATGCCATGTTGAGAGGTACCTATGCCGTGTTTGAGTGCCGGGTTGCTGCTATGGAACCCGATGGAATGTACTGTGCTCACGTCCGCCTTTGAGGCAATAATGTAGCTGGATGAGAGCTCGACTTGAAGACAGTACCGATCACACGTCACTTCCGATTTCAGCAGCCCACAACATCCTACGCCGACTCTGTCCAGTGAACCTCGCATACAACCCGTGGCATATCCCCAATATCAAAGCCATCTCACCAATGCCATACAGCCACATTCCATACACTACACCGAATCACAGTCTATCCGCTACAACGTGCCGAGGTACAATCGTATATCTGTATCTCGCAGAAGGGTAAAATACAGTAGATCGCCGATACCTAATGGATCCCTTCGTTCCCATCTATAAATGCAACTCTGCTTGTTCGCTCGACGACCGGCGGCGCGCCGCACCAGCTTGCCCAAACAACATCCCTGTTGGGCCTGATTCGCTGGTTGTGTGCGTGAGGTTCGCCTCTTGCTCGAAAGCCCGTTTAAGCTCCTTTCCGACTCGCGCCGAAGACCGCTTGAATGGCGTTCCATACTTGTCCTGCAGATCCAACCCAGGCTCCCCGGCGTATTCTGAGGAAGGTGGAGACGTGGTATCTGCTGGCGCACTATTCGTCGCTTCGTGGAATCGGAGGGTTCGCTTGCCTCGACTCGCTCCGTTGGCTGTGTTTGTGGAAGCCGTCGGTTGGTTGTGGAAATGGAGATGGATAGACGGCGGCATTGTCCCGGATTGCGAATGGTCCGCGTCGGCCATCTGATCCTCGTGTGTGTCGACAGGCATCCTCTCGTTCGCTTCATCTAGTCCATGAGCAACACCCGTCAAGCCTTCTTCTTCTCCCTCTACATCGTTATCATCGTCGGATAGTCCAAATATTTCGCCTTCCACCGGCTCCCGCTCCACTTCCTCCCGTGCCAACGCCTCTTCGTCAACATCTGCAAACGAAATCCGCCTCGCCGAGTTCTTTCCCACACCACTGCCTCCAAGGTGGTCTTCGCGACCTCTGCCTCGTGCTCGTGGCATACCCGCTCGAACCAAGTTACCCGCAGGAAACGTCATGAATGGTTGGCGATTCGCGTGTGTTGCCGGAACCGCGTGAGGCGTGGGTGGAAGGCCGTCAACAGGTGGAGCATACATCGCAGGGAGAGGATCTCCTCTGCCATGACCAAGATTCGAGTCGATTCGCCTGCTCTGCTGTTGTAGAGGCGGAGGATTGGAAGATCCAGAGGCGAATCGGTAGTGGTGATGCTGATGAAGAATTTGCTGGTTCGGAATCGAATTAGCCTGATGCCTAGCTTGTTGACGTGGCTGAGCAAAGTGAGAACCCCTATCGCCGATGATTGGTGTTTGTCGAATACGTTTCTTGAATGAACCCGACTCGGACGGCGCGATAAGCATCCGTTGTCCCATACTCGCTCTGAGTAATAGTTCTCTCTCGTCTTCGTCTCCTGAATCTAGCTCTTCTGTGAATCGCGTGCGGTGATGGTGAACAGGCGCATCGATTTGCCAAGGGGTGTGCAGCTTCCCAGCGCTGTAAGGTGGCTCCAGCAACTCCATATCTGCATAGTACTCGTCGACTTCGTCTTGAAACGACACATTCCGTCCGACAACTTTATCGATCAGCGCACCGATAAGGTTTCTCGTTGGCGGTATGACGTGAGGCGAGCGATAAGTGTGGCGTGCTCCTTGTAATTGGAGCAGGAGGTTCTTCTTTTCCTGTTCGTCGGCCCTACGACGTTCCCTTTCCAATTCGATCTCCCGTTGTTCGATTTCCCACTCCAACTGGCGGACGCGCTCCTGTTCCTGTTTCTCTTCATTCCTTCGATAGACCTCGCGCTCCATCTTTTTCGCAATCCACCCGAATCCGCCTCCCATGGTCGCTCCTACGCCCAAGAGCCCACCGAATAACGTCCATAGCGGTTCCGTCCATCGAAAGAGTGCCCATACAATGCCCATAGGAGCGGTAAGAGTGCTGAAGACCATATTGAGGATTTGGTGCAATGGCCAAGCGACGTAGTAGGCGGTGGTGAGGAGCATGAGAAACGTGACCGAGATGTAGTGGAGGAGGAAGGACACAATGTTGAAGAGGAGGATGAAAGGATAGATGACCAGGTAGGTGATGATCCTGGATATGCCGTAGATGATGGTTCCGAACCAGCCCCGCCTGCTGGATCCTTGGCTCCTGTATACTTGGTCCGGGATCGAACTTTTCGGGAACGACAAGCTGTAGATTCCATTGTCCGACTTTTGCAACCCCTGATAATCGTCCCATGCACCTCTTAGGCCATCATACCCGTGCTCCACCGCCCTTTCACCCTGATGCAACGCCGAGCCTGCGTAATGCGCAGCAGAAGAAGCTGCATGAGCGGCCTGGCGGAGAGATGCAGGCGGTCGAAGGTGTTCTGTTTCGTCGAGTCTCGTAAATATTCCCCAGGCAAACCAGACAAAGGCTACGTAGCTGAGGACCTTGAGTGTCGAGGGTGGTTGTGGCTCTTGTGACCGGTGTCGGTGACGGTGAGAGGAATGCGAGGATGGCATTTTGGGACAGGCGGGTACTTTTACGAATTGACGAGCATACAGGACGTTTCGATGTTACTGGTCGTGTTGAGATTCCTTTATGAATACTCGAGACAGATAAGGGTCTATAACGAGGACGCACAGCATTAGACATTTGGACATGTGGTGCCGCAACATGGGACGTACTTGGCTTTGTGTGACTCGGCCGTGCTGTATCAATCCATTCTCAATAGCAAATCGAAGAGAGGCTTTCCTTGTGTCGAACAGGTAGGAGCTGGCTACTTGGCCGTATATGGCAACAGATAGGACTGTACACTGCTACTTGTATGTGATGCCGTCGTGAATCCGGTAAAGTGTAATGTGAATCGGATGGGCATCATCATGGAATCGAAAGAACCGGATGACGAATATGACGAATCACCTCGCACGAGGTGGACATGGCTTCTTTTAGTCCACTTCCGCCTTGGACTATAGACTCACCTTGCGCCTCATGTACTAGCTCTTAAACTATCAGTGGTCGCAGAACCTCTGACATATCGATACATGCAACATGCGAAGTGCGATTGGTCTTTTCCCGAAAGCCTCGGTCAACTCCCCGACCGCCTTCCCCGACTTGGCAGGACGATAGTATTACGATCGCAACAAGGTACGGCAACGACGCTTTGTGTCGCAAGTTTTAGTCAACCATTACACCGCGAAAGACACTGATGTAAATTCAAGCTCGAGAATTTATGATTACACACACAAAACAGTACCCCCCATTCTGTCGCCCGCTGTTCCCCATCTCAACTGCCTTGAAGCGACCTCCTTTTGGAACCATGCAGCGGATGTTCATGTATCGACTATGCGGCCCAAGGCCAGATGAGGATGCATTGCTCGCGAAAACTCAGTTGCATCATTCCCATCACCAATCTTACACGGTCATGCTTGATACCTGGGTAACATTCCGACACCATCCTCCTTGCGATGAGAAGTGGGAATATCCAAGCTTCATAATCGATTCTACCTCACAAATCTACCTGACAAACACACCATTCTCATACTGCTCTCGTTGTCAATGCGACTGAGTTGATTCTGATGCGCTTCTCGCGACCAGTTGTACTCTATCCCTGCGAAGCTGGATGAAAACCAACGCGGATGCGGTGGGCTACTCTATCATAGACCAGGGATTACAGGCATTCATGTTACCTTTGAACTACGCAAGACGATGTGCATATCCCAGTAGCAAGTGCGAGACCCATACACTCCAGTCCGCGCCAAAGGGCATTCCGCGTGAATATATCGTCCCTTGCCGGAAGATATCTGCCGGAAGATATCTTACTAGGAGACCCCGAAGGGAGTTCGAGTGTCGGGTCTAGCATTGACGAACGCTGTAAAGGGTCGGCTGCACACATTCTGACATGAGTTTCCCCGGAAGATCCATGCAGGTATCCAGGCCAGGCCCAGGGACCAACGATTCGTCATCTTACAAGCGATCGAGCGGCGTCGACGACTCGCATTCATTCAATTTAGAGTAGCCCCTACAAGTATTTCTCATGCCTAATGGTTGATCCATCCGGACTCCCAAGAACTTTACAGGCCTCGTATCTGCAGATCACTTCACCGTGTATATCGCATCATCCATCGAAATGGTAAGTACTGACGCGTTCTCCACAAGTAAACGTCGCCTAATCCCCCTGCACCCATCAGGACCCCACCAATCCCCTATCCGTCGCTCCTCCTCGGTACAAGTACCAACCAAACCCGGAGAGCATCGCCCGCTTTCCCGTATACCGCTCCGAGTCGGATGTAGAATCGACGGACGGCCAAGAAGACGAGGAAAAACGTGCCCAACTCGACTCGGACCAAGGTTCAGATTTCTCCGATGAAGAGGAACGAATGCCAGATCTTTCGAAAAACGTGGATGCGAGCTATAGCGACAATGACGTTGAAGTTGTGTGGCGGAAAGGGATCGATGCGGAGGGTTTGTCGAAGACTGAACAAGTGGTCATCGCCGTCAACCAAGTTGCCGTCATCCTGTCTCAGGCCTTTGGTAACCCCCCGACACCGCAGCCATCTTTACGAAAAGTCGGTCACGTTGTCCTCCAGTCGCCAGACAAGTCAAAGTCGACGTCTCGAAGCAAAAAGCCACGCAAGGTGTTTGCTTTATGGTCGATCACCCCTCAAGGCTCAACATTACACACCCTCTTGGCCGTCCAAGTCGGCCCTGTCTCGGATCGGGCGATATATTTCGTGTCGAAAAGGCTCGTCGAAGAGGTTACAAGTCGTGCTACCTCTGCCACGACGAAAGAAAAAGATGTGCGGATTCTCGATTCGTATATCCCGCAAACGTATGTCGACTCTACGCAAGGCTCAACGGGCTCCGGCTACCCGCCTATTCGATATCTCGTCACACGTAAAAGCCAGAAGTTTGTACAAGACGCGGCCGCACAGCATTCTAGCCGCAGAGAGCTCGCGAACTATGTATCGCCAAACTACGTGACAGGCATCGGCGCGGGGTTATTGACTTGCCTGGTAAGCATACCCTTTCTCTTTCCGATGTATCGGCGCTGACCAGCAACGTCCGAATAGATGGCGGTCAATATCAGTGGTTCCCTACTCCTCCTACCAAAGCCAATCGACCGCCAATTAATCGTTCAGGCTATTGAAGCTCGCTCGTCAACCTCGTCCGCGAGCGAGACAGCATCAACAGCAAAAGTTATCGAAGCCGCTCTTAAAGGAGCAGCTACAGTTGAGGAGGATCTGGCTAGTCTGACCACGGGATCAGCAGCTTATCAAAAGCAGAGACAGTTGGGGCGGGCAAGAAGGGATTATGGAACCATTGGTGACGGTGGAATGTACGTGTAGCAATGTCCTGGTACAATGCATTGTCCGTACGTATCGATATCGGTATACATATAGCGTTCTAGCGTTCGTGAATTGGGCATACCACGCCGTGGTATCAAGCCGATGACCCGCCTTACATTCTTGAAACAGTGTGCGGGATGAAAAACGCACCTGTCGCTTCGATTCCGCTCCACAGGCGTACCTGTACAGTGTATGCGCCGAAGCTCGTTCATATAGAACTGCAGAAGGCATCCAGCTCATCTGCAGTCTTGTAGAAGGGCGCGATCACAGTCTGCAGAGGGAGAAGAGCTTAGCGATCAATATCGTAGACATATTCTCTTGTGGGGGTTACTCACGCTGTCAGCGATGTACTACGGAACTCGTCGCCGCTAGAAAGGAGATCACTCTCCTCATGTGCGATCCCTCAGTGTAGTACGTGTCTTCCCGGTGCGACTTCTTGCCGTGTCCTCTTTGACCTAATAACAAAAGAGGGTGATGCGTTCAGATGCGAGTTGCGACCTGATGCGGGAGGGGAAACCTACTCTACGATACTATACGGTTTCATCCAGTAACCTTCGAGCCGCACTTTACCCTTCACTATAAGGGTACAATCAGTATTCCGGGCTTGAAGCCACATAAAAAGAACGACTTACCGTCATCAAAGATACCCAGCAGTCCGCCTGGCCCAAACCATACTTTGGCGAGCGCTGACAACACACCTTTACCTCGCCCAATGTAGACTGGAACGGAATCGTCGTCTTGGCAACTGGCACTCGTCCAACAAAGGCCGGTAGGGGAATATAATACAGACTCCCTATCCACTTCTTGCGCGGCAGCGTCAGTCATATGGGATGTAGAGCATCGACTCTTCGACGTCGAAGAATTGACTGAACAAGGAAGGCATTCTCACCGGTCGCAGGTACAGCTTCATTCGTAAATTCATGACTTGGATTGGGTAATCCGTATTGATCCAGTCAACAGTCAAAGACCTGACGATGCATGTTGTACGGGCCCACTTTCTCAGACATGCCTATCGGGAGAAATATCGTTCAGGTACAGTCCGAATTAATGCCCAACGAGGATACTCACTGCCGACTTCCCTCGCCAAGCCAGGATGAGAACTAACAGAACCGCCGATGATACCTATTCTCGCTCGCCAGCCCATTTCCAGATTGCAGGAGAGGCAGGAAAGGCACAAGGAGGTGTTGCAGCAGCTCATCATCATGTAGCTCACCATATCGTTTCACATCTGAATCAAGGTCATCTCCGATCACTTCACCACTTAAATTATTCGGATGAACAGTTGCGCCCGAAGCAATATGATCATCATCATCGGAAAGCAGAACTAAAAAACGAATTGTCGCCGGGCGGGGGGCGTGGCGTGATTTGGTGGAGGTCATTGCCGGACTCCCTGATTTCTTATATATCCCTCACCATTCCGGTCATAGCGTTCGTTAGGTGTCAGTCGAAGCCACTCCGTTTCCCATACATCATGCTCAAGTCCGCTATTCGACCAGTCGTGGCCGGATTTTCCTCTAGGCTCGGCCATGGTGTCGCTGTCCGTACAATGGCAGCCACCTCGCATGCCGAGCCCAACCTCTCCATCGGTGGTAGCGAAGTTCACGGATTCGTCGGAGCGATAGGCAACACCCCTCTTATTCGCCTCGCCAAACTCTCCGACGAAACAGGATGCAACATTCTTGCAAAGGCGGAGTTCATGTCGCCGGGTGGAAGCATCAAGGACCGAGCTGCCTTGTTTTTGGTCAAGGATGCAGAGGCAAAGGGGCTACTCCAACCAGGAGGAACCGTCGTAGAAGGTACTGCAGGAAACACAGGGATCGGACTGGCGCATGTTTGCAGGAGCAAAGGGTACAAGTGTGTCATCTACATGCCGGACACCCAAGTAAGCACTTTTATTTCAAGTATGCCCGCTTAGCCTAGAGTACTCATCACCTTTCACCCCATTAGAGTCAGGAGAAAATCGATCTCTTGCGCATGTTGGGCGCAGACGTTCGACCCGTCCCAGGTAAGCTCAAGAGCTCGCTCGCACTTTACAAAACGCCGTTAAGACCTCTTGCATCCCCTCTGTAGCCGTCGCCTTCGACAACCCCCAAAATTACAACCACCAGGCCAAACGTCACGCCGAATCATTGGATAACGCCGTATGGACCAACCAATTCGACAACACTGCCAACCGAGAGGCACACATCAAAACCACCGGCCCTGAAATCTGGCGACAAACAAATGGCAAAATCGATGCATTCACATGCGCGACAGGTACAGGAGGAACGCTCGCGGGTACCGTCAGATACTTGAAGGAGATTTCCGAGGGCAGGGTAAAGGGATACCTTGCGGACCCGCCGGGAAGTGTGCTGTACAAGCTTGTGGAGACGGGCAAGATTGAACGAGAAGGTACGGGCTCGATCACCGAGGGTATCGGACAGGGACGAGTCACGTCGAACTTGGCGCCAGATTTGGAGCTGCTCGATGGGGCGGTTCATATACCGGATGTGGAATCTATCAAGATGGTGTATAGGCTGTTGGACGAGGAGGGATTGTACGTCGGCGCTTCGAGTGCGTTGAATGTTGTTGCAGCAGTAGAGGTCGCAAAGAGGCTAGGCAAGGGGTCGACGGTTGTTACGATGTTGTGCGACGGAGCATACCGGTAAGTATCCTCTCGACCCATCTAAGGTGTTGACCGCGTTACTCATACCCTTCTTCTCCGTAGATACCAAACCAGACTCTTCTCCCGTGTATGGCTTCAGTCGAAGAAGCTCGATTCCGCAATCCCAGATCACCTACAAAAGTATGTTGTATTGCCTTAGGCGCCCCATGGCGAACCAACAAAGATGAGGTAGGATTCTGTAACGACTGGCTGCGAGGATGGTGCCTCTATTCATTGAGTGCGAAGAGGCAGGGCAACGTTCGACGTTGAGCACATTGGCTTTTGAAGAGAGTTTGTGACAAAGTGCCGTGCCTTCGGTCGTATAGTGCCGGCAGTTGAAAGAAGAGAGAGCAATGAAAAACGAGAGAGAATAGGGGCGGACTGTTCCTGATTTGTTTTCTTTAAAGCATATCATCAGCTCGATCGGGATCAACAGAATGGCACGGATGATAATGAATAGCATATGCAAGAACGGGCAGCACGATAATGTTAGCGGCACAAAGCTTGTTCCCTTGTTGCTCGCCTGTATGTTGCTCTGGCTCGAGGCGCCTCTCTCGATTCCGCTCCCGACTGAATAGTCATCTACTCTGACTTACCAGGCTAGTGGAACTGCAGTGATCATGTCACTACTTGGTTAACTACGCGGCTCCGATTAACTACGAGTACCCAGTGAATCCAGTGAATTCTGACAAGCACAAACTCTATCGCTGTCATCCAACAATACAAGTAAGCTGGACGGACCACCACGGCTCGGCGCGCTAACAGCGAGGAGCTGGGGCCTGGGAGACCAAAGCGGAAACAAAATGGTGAGTCTTCTGAAACGTGAATCATCAATCATCAACGAAGTTGCTGATAATGTCTCTGTCTGACACCGGCATCTTTTCCAGTATTTCGGTGTCGATCAACACGCGGCAACACAACAAGAAATACGGAGGAATCGGAGGCGAAATACATGAACAATTCAGGAGAGATCAGCAGCAATTTCCCTTTTTCCTCAAACATGATGTTGTGTTTCATCATGATAGACTCGGGTTTACCGTTCCACTTGGGCGTAGTCAGGACTGTTGTTCCCACGTGAGTAGCGATAAGGTGATGGAAGACGCAAGGAAAATGATCGTACACAACACTACTGACCTCGCGCTACATGCCCTTTGTGGAAGTACCAGCCCTTCAACGCTTATCAACTTGTCTAGGCAACGACGCAGGCGACGTCACTCAAACGACCTGTCAGATTCCTTTCGGGCAGCCCAAATACGACGTTAAAAAGCTGTGGCCGCCCTTTGCACGCACAGCGCAAGTGTCCCTCATGTATATGTCCCTTATGTGTGCTCTGTCCGAACAAAACACCTCCTTTCCACGGCCCGGAAAAGGAGCTTTAGCATCACTGTCTCCAACCATCAAAATCACTTTCCCATCCCTTCTATCGAAGCATTCTCGGTGATTCAGGTGAGTGCAATCGAACTCCTGGCATGGTGGCTGTGACGTGAAGGAATGATAAAGGGAACTTTGTGTTTGCCTCCCAAGTATTCAAGGCAGTGTTACGATGGACGACTTTTCGACATATAGTCCGGTGCGAGTCTATGTCACTTGGCCACCAACCGTGCCAGTTGGACTTTACTACGTTAGACTATATCCACACGCCATCCTTCGACTCAAACCAGAACACTGTCCAGACAGTCTCTCGCAAGAGTTCCTCTTCACAGAACTAGCACATCGTAGTCTACATTCCCGTGACTGTGTGCAGGTTACCGACCACCTCTACAGATACCTAGAAGACCCTCCACTCAGCGAAGAAATAGTCGAATTGACATCCTCAGACTTCGCTGTCTACACCCGCCCCTCACCACGTACAAGGATCATTCGCGGTCGGTGGCTGTTGAGTCACGAATCCAACGATCAACAGCTAAACAGCCAGAGATCACTCAGCAGTGCAAGAATGCCAGCCTATTCAACTCTTACCGATCCCGCGTACCAGGTGCCAGGGGAAATATCGCTTCCACCTTCACTCGCGACTGGAACATCAAATTGGTCCGAGTTGTCTGACGTGGACTCTGCACGATACACCCTCGGAACGCCGCGACTTTACACACCAGACGATCATCATCCGCTTGCCAGTCCATCGGAGGCCCGTCATTCCGCTCATTCAGAGTACCTCCAAGTAGGTGTCGAGATTGCTTTGGAACCTGAGGATGGCAACCGTATCGAGATGTTTGGTACCTCAAAGACAGGGTAAATTCAAATAGGTATGAATAGAAGAATTGTCACTGATATCTCTACACAATTAGAACATCATATTCCCTACCAGGCCACGTTCTTTTGACGGTTCCCAATATCTCGGGTAACAATGTCCGAGACAAAGTGAGAGTAGTCAAGGACTTCAAGGTGGTCTTTGAAGGCAAGAGTGAGTTCTGCGACGATGCAGGTAAGCCTCCAAGACAGTTCCCTCCCTCTGATATTTGCTGACCGGAATGCGATATGATAGGTCGGTACCACGTTATGCGGATTGTTCGGCGCGAGATTATACTCTTGCCGGATGAAGGAATGAAGCTTCCAGCTTGGGATCCCAATCAACCTGCCAACAAGGAGCACGACGTCACGGTCTACTCCATTCCCTTCGACATGACCATTCCAGGTTGGTTGCCGCAAACCTATGAGAACGAACTGGTGGCGAACACATACGGCTTGGTCGCGATGGCAAGTTGCCAATGGGCTGCGGTGGCCCGGTCAACAATAACAGCAGCGAGCAAGCGCTCGAGTACGATGAGCGTGGATAGCGACATTACGCCGTCATTGATTCCTACAGCTCCTGTACCCATCGTATCCGCCGCTTCACCCGACTATTCTTCACGGTTCTTCCCCCGGTTCGCAAAGTCGGTCGCGAACGCCTTCACATCCGCCATATCTCTACCGCATCACTCGTCAAGTGCAACAGCGCAGCCAGTCAAGAGCTCCTCGCAGTGGCAACCGGTCCAGATCGTCCGGCACAGAGCGCCCACACCTTCGCCTTTTCCTCCTGGCACCACCGATGCCGAAACTATGTTCCCGAATATTCCTCTGAGACACTACACGCTAAAGCCAGCAGAGAACTCGCCTTCTCCTGTCGAATGCGTGGTTTCTGTGCCGGAGACGATCGACATCAATGGACCTACCCTGAAAGTTAGTGTCCGACTGAGGGCTCGAAATGGGCATGTCATTCAGAGTATAGGAAATGCCACCGACGATGTGGTAGATCAAGCACCGGCCACTCCAGTCGGAGCTTCGGGCAATTCGACACAACACGGATCACACAGTGGTACAGGGCGAGCCACTGCTCCAGAATCAACCAGTGGAGCTGGCACTACCAGACCCTCCACCTTAAGCGGATGTCGACAAAGTGCTTCAGACGCTCAACGATGCAGAGAACAAATCCGGATGGTAGAGTTGGGAATGGAGGTCGAGGAGACGGAACGATACTCGTAAGTCGGAATACATAGACGCTCACAAAAGTAAACGCTGAATTTGATTGTTTGCAAGGTCCACTCCCGCACAGTCGTTCTCGGCTGCTTTCCCGATTCCCGAGGACCAACCGGACGAAAGTAACCCGCACCATGGGCCATCTGCCCTGCTATCCCCGCCATCTCGCCTGTCCGGAATGAGCATGTTCGGCCTGACCTCTTCTCGACCCTTCAAAGGCACCCGTACTCGGACTTTACTTCTTGGCGAAGACGGAAACCCTCGAACTTATCGCTTTGAAGGTCCGGGACTCGACTTGGGGGACGGATGGCGTAAAGTCAACATCATCATTCCCATGCCGGGCGACATTGACTCAAATCAGGCCACGACCAACGACAGCAACAAGCCGGCAGTCGAGATCGAGACACCGTTCTTAAAGATCAAGCACAAGCTGAAGATTCGCATCGTGTGCCGTTCGACCGCTTTGCCAGGACAAGATACGATTGTGGTCTTGACTACTCCTCTGAGTTGCGGAACCGCGCCCAAGCCTCGACGAGTCAACCTCGGCCCGATGTTGTCTATCAACACGATGGCCGGATTCCGCATTCCGCAACCGGGTTCATCTTTCGGTCAGGAGCCTCTTACGTATTTGAGCTCCCTGCCGGCTTACTGTCAGATCTTTTACGAGAATGGAGCAACAAGGGAAGATGAGGAGATTCTGCCTCTATACTCTCCCGATGCTCCTCCATCGTACGATCCCTTCAGTCTTCCGCGTAGCCTCCCAAGGGTCGCGGAATCTTCCTCGTCAAGTAACACCTTGGGCTCAACTTCTCCCCTAGAATCATCGCTTGATCCAGCGATCCCGCCGATGAATGCAACAGACACTATCGACGATTCGGTCGCAGCAGACTCGACCATGGGAATCACAGCAGACCCCGTGAACGAAGAAGAGCTCATGGCCGAAGCCAACACATCAGATGAATCAATTCCTTCGGTCCCTGGCCCACGAGACTACAGGTCATCGTCACCTCCCTTTTCCGACATTGAGAGTAACGCTTCCTTCGGAGACGCACAGGAACAACAGAGCCCATACGGGTCTCCGTGCCGGGCTGATCGCGCTGCGGCTCGTCGGAATCGGACCCTGAGCGGCCGTCAGGATCACCTGATGAGCGCGTCGTCTGAATTGTCTTTGCCGGATTGCTTGAACGCGGCTCGACGTCGCTCATCACGCCGTTCCAAGTACCGCCAGCCATCTTCAAGCAGCCTTTCACGATCAACTCCAACATGATGAGGTAAGGAAAGAATCCGGACTGATTGACCAAAGCTTGGCCTTTTGTGTGTCTGGGAATCACCTTCTAGCACTCGCGGAGCGCCACCATCACCTTGCCGCGTTGTCGATGCTCGCGCCCTAGCCATCGTCTCTGTCATACCTGTATATCTAGTTCGTCGGGAAGTTAACCACTGTCATCATCTAAGGACATTCATTCACTCGTAGGTGCAAGTTATCTCGGAAATCTTGGAGATTGCAACATTGTCTATGCATCGTATATCATTTTGCATTCGATTTGAACGTCGCTGCTCCTCGCTCTATTTATCTTACAATTCATCCTTTACTGCCTGAGTGACACTGGCTGCACCAGCTTTGCCAGCTTCGGTAGCATGCTTGATGTCGGCAATAATCTGGTCCTTGGCTCTGCCAATAGTGCCAGCTGCGGCATAGGCAACTTGGGCGACAGTCTCCGTGGGAATGACCGCTGCAGTAGCTTTGCCATCCAGTAGATCTATTGCTTGGTCGGCTCGAGATTTGGCGTCACTACGGTATGGCTTGAGCAAAAGTCGACCTTCTTGTGCAACAGCGTCGTTTACAGGGTTCAAGGTGTCAATGACGCTTTTCACGATATCGGTATACGATTGACGGAGTTTGCTAGGAGATTTGGAGCCGGATGAATGCACGGCGGTTTCAATCTGCCATAGGTTTGAGCCTCAGCGATTGATCTTCGTTATGATGTGGCGTGCAACTCACAAGCTTGTCAACTTCTTTCCTCGCACCTGCGGTAATCAACCCATCTCGCAACTCTGCTTCTAGACTAGCCACCAAGTCATCCAACTTTGACCTGACTTTCTTGAGCGACGCCTTAACCTTTACACGGTTGGCGGTCACGTCTTTCGCTTCAGGGGTAAGATCGATCTGGCTGAGCAACTGCTCGAATGCTCGTGTAGTCGTTATAGCTTCATGCTCCAAGGTGGACAATCGGTCTTGAGCGATTTTGGGAACGTGGGCCTGCAAGTATGCGTGGACGGCAGCGGCAGCCTGAGATAGATTAGGAAAGGGCGGGATCAGCGACTGCGACAATCGATCGCCTCGGTGTAACTCACTTCTTGTTTGAGATAGGTTGGGTCTTTTGCGGTGGTTCCTTCCCCAGACGGAACGATCTTGCCAACCACCTCCTGTCCGTCATGGAGAGGCGCAATCTGATCCGAATCAGGGTTGTGTGTTACGGTCGTCTTTCCCGGGTTGCTACCGAACTCTGTGGCGGTAGGATCGAGCGGATCAAGGGTGGAGACATTCGGCTCGATCACGGAAGAAGCGCTCTGCGATACCCGCCCAGCTGCAGAAGATGCAGATTCGCGCGCAACTCCAGAAACTGATTGTACAGACTGAGTAGCTTGAGCACCTGCGGAGTAGACCGATTGAGTCGCTTGGTCCACAATTGATGATCCGGATGCAGAGACCTGGGAGGCCGCAGATCCAACGGACTTTGTGGCTCGATCGACTACGGAGGACCCGCCCGAAATGACCGATCCAGCACTCTGAGAAGCCCTGCTGGCCCCAGAGACGACGGACTGGGTAGCGTGGTCCATGACTATTGACCCAGATGCGGAAACTTGGCTAGCTCCCGATTGGACACTCGCTGAGGCGTGGACTGCTACTGATCCAGCAGACCTCGTTGCCTGTTCAATAACTGACGACCCAGACGCAGACATATCACTAGCCACTGATCCAACAGACCTGGTTGCGTGATCAATGACCGATGAACCCGAGGCAGACACCTGACTTGCAGCCAAGTGCACCGAGGCAGAAGCCTCGTGGATCTTTCCATCGACTACAGCAGCGGCATCGTGTACCGCTTGTCGAGCGGCGGAAACCCTAACGTATTCCCGAGCTTGCGTCGCAGCACGTTCCGCTTGGCCAGAAACTCCGCTGGCGGCGCTTCGTACGCTTGCCGTTGCTTGTTCTGCTATGGACGAGGCCGTATGCGTAACTTTGTCCGCAACGGACTGGGCGGAAGCACTGACGGCTCCAGCTCCTTGGACGACTTTCCTCGACGCGGATTGAACAGAGGCTGAAGCGGATCGGGAAACGCTTGATACGGAAGCAGAACCACGAGATGCAGACGCCTCGGCTACACGTTGAGCATTCTCGATGGCCTCGCCTCGATAGTCCTTCCATTCGGACGGCTTGGGTGGTCCTCGTGCTGTTTTACCGTTGTATGCGTCTGCAATCACCGAGCTAGCCGAAGTGGAAGCCGAGGTAGCAGGAGGAACGACTTTGGCCTTGACGTCATCCACAACGGACTCTACCTTGTCCTCCATCGCGTGAATGGTATCCTTGACGCTCTCGACACCTTGGTCGACCGCAGCCCGAGTATCGAGGTAACCCGCTCGAATGGCTCGTTTGATATCGGCGTAAGAAGGGGTCAGAATGAGCGAGTAGAGTAGAGGTCGGGCTTGCTTGATTGGTGAAGCGAGGTAGGGGTTGTAGATTTCCTTTTTGAATCTGTTGACGTGCGGTTCAACAGTAGAATAATGCGGGTGGAGGAGCGGGTGCACTCGAGTCGCAAAGAGTTCTTTCAGTTGACTGTAGAGAATGCAAGATGATCAGCAAATGTCTTTGAAATCATCTGTACATCCACGCATGACTCACGCAGCAATCCTCCCCCATACTTTCTCCACTTGTTCCAACCCAGTTTCCAAGCTCTTGGCAAATCTCGGGATTATAATCTCCACACCTTGACGACCCCTCGAGTACGCCTGTCCACCCAATCGCTTGACATGAGGATGAGCAGACTTGCGAGCTCGGTGGACATGCGGAACGATAGAGTGGTAACCGTGAATGACGCGAGATTTAGCAGTTTGGTAGAGCGGGGTGACCTGGTGCGATAGTTTGGCGTATGTAGGGTGGGAGGAAACGATTTTGGAGACGGTGGCATAGACATGTTCGAGTTGGTATCGAACGTATGCGACAAGTCGGTTGAGACGAGCCTGAAGGGCAGGATACGTGGGTGCAACGTATCGTCCGTGAAGCTGGTGTGCGATCAAAGATCCTCGCTTGAACGGTCGCTCCAATCGTGTTTTCCAAAGGTTCTGTCCTTCAACTTGGGCGCGGACTGCCACCGGCTCGATATAATTCCTGACGATAGCGTTCTCTCGTACCTTTCTGATCCTGTTCTTGATATGAGGCACGACATACGGCTCCAACACATGTGTCCTGTACGCATTTGTCGGTTTACAGACGTATGATTCCCAAGCAGGCACCAGGTGCGGGGTAGCGATGAATGGGTTGAGCTTGGTGTATATCGATGGCTCAGATGTTGCCGAGTTTGGCGGAGGACATGCGTAGAGCGAGAAGAGGGAAGCGAGGAAGACGAACAGGATCGTGCTGTTTAATAGTCGGTGAAAACGCGGGTTGCGGGTCAAACGGTTTGGAGATTCGCGTCTTCCAATAGCGAGGGTGGGTGGAGGAGTGAGATTCTGCAGGTATGGACAGCGGGATTAGGGACGAGTTTGTGACTTGTATAAGAGTCGATGACTTGCCTTTTCAGCCACAATCCGCTCCAAGTTCTTGCCCTTGACGTTGACTTTGGACTGGCCCGTAACGGCTTCCTTCGTTGTAGGCGCCACCGACGTGTCAGTGTTCGCCTTCTTGGGTACCGTTGGACCGGCCTGAATGAAACGTTGAAACAGATATCAGCGCAGTTCGAAAGACTACGAGCGAGCGAGCGGACGAGGAGGCACATACATAGAAAGTATTAGGCTGCTGCACCTTGGGAATAGTCGCGGACGACTTGCGCGCCACCGGATTGGGCTTCAGTTTCTGTGACGTCGACATGATATCGGCTTGATTGGTGGCGGCGATGAGAGATAGCATCAAGTGTATAGGGAGCCAGAAATGAATGAACCCTAAGTGCAATAGTGCCGGAACAACGAGCAAAACGTCATACTTCGGAGGTATAGCTGTGACGTGTAAATTCCTCACGCACGGGCCCCGGCCGGGCGTGGAAGGGGACAAGAGGGCCAGGGCACACGACTTAGAGGTAGACCCACTACCTTCCTCCTACCAATACTCACTGCTACCACCATTCAACACTGTAAACATGCCCGAAGTAACCTGGGAAACAATCGTCGGCGCTCTTGCTCTCGTTGCTCTCGTCGCTGGAGCGCAGTACATCCGAACATCAGGTTCACCCCTCTCGACACCTACCAAACAGGGGATCAGGGAGACCATCCAGGATGTCAAGCAAAAGGTGACTGGAGAGTCAGGAAAGAAGAAGAAGAAGGCGTTGGCGTCCAAGAAGAGCAGCAAACAGGCCGTTAGCTCCGATGCCAATGCTGCTGAATCCCGCGATGATGCTCCGTCGACATCGACACCTTCTACCTCTGGCTCGTACGCTGAGATTGCTCGCTCCGCCGCTGATGAAGCTGGCGTAAGACACGATGAAGTGATTGACCCGGCGACTGTGTCTAGCAAGAAAGCGAACAAGAAGAAGAAGAAGACAAAGACATCTGTTGCTGCTGCCGAGGTGTAAGTCGTGCCTCCAGTCCCTTGTCCAAACCACGCCGCGCTCATATCCTTGGCTCTTTGCTACTTGCAGACCCTCCATCAACGTGACTGAAACTCAGCGACCCAAACCCTCGACCGGACGACCCGTAACTCCCGATACAAGCAACGACGCATCCCTCGCTGCTGCCTTGTCAGCGGAAGAACAAAACACAACGACAGCAAACGAAACATCATCCGATTCGGAGAGTGACGATGAAGTCGCTCCGTTGGCGTCGCAGAAGAAGAGTGCAGGTGGATGGGAAAAGCCAAAGAAGCCCGTTGGTGGTGGAAGTGACAAGGTCGCTGCTGGTTGGGAGACGGCTTCCACTTCTCGAGGTATGTATCCTAATATCTATCTGCCGTGACTCATCCTAACCACTTGCTCCTACCCATTCAGCATCCATCACCTCGACCAACCGTTTCTCCGCCCTCTCCCTCGGCTCACCATCTTCCCACGGCGCAACGCACAAAAAGTCCCTCCCGCGTACTTCCGCTTCGGGAACCGGTAAACACAAGGTAGACTCGTCTGCGGATGCGCCTACAAAGTTGCAAAAGAAGAACGCTGCGACTGCTGCGGCGAAAAAGGCGGCCAAGGAGGCAGAGGAGAAGGAAAGGTTGGAGAGGTTGGCAAAGTATAGGAAGGAGCAGGTAAAGTAAGTATGTTATTCTTCATAATTGATGATAGTCTGGGCTCGGTGCTCATTGTACATCACTGTTGCGTGCTTTTAGGGAGAAGATCAACGCTCTCTACACCAAGCCGAAGCAGAATGGAGTCACGGTCGCCGCCAACAACAGATCACTCAGCAATGGCATGAACGCGTCCGTCAACGGTCAGGGCCAGCTCGTCTGGGACTGAACGCGCGAGTTGTGCGGAGGGCAGAATGCATGGGTGCAAACAAGGAAACATTGGCACGAGTACCGTCAAGCACCAAATGCCCAAATATGAAAAGTTGTCAGGATCCTTGTAATTCCAGCAACTACCATGAAAACAATGAAAGTAAACTTCTACACAAGTATGTATAGCAGAGAGGGTCAGTCACAAGGATGAAAGTATGGTCAACCATCGCTCAAACCAACTGCACCAGGCAGTATCGATGCATACTATAAAGTATTCCGCCATTTTTCTCGAAATTCCCATCAAGTGGTTAAGTAAATCGATAACGATAACCTTGGTTTATTTGCTCGTGCGTGAGCTGTAATATCAAGTGTCCGTTTGCGAGTGATATATTGCAGTCGAAGCATCGTTTACTAGTCGAGTCGACGTGCTCCTGAAATGTGCGTGTCATATTGTGACAAAGAGTTCTGTGAGCTTTCTGACAAGCATATCAAGGTAGCCGAAGGTTGACGGTCCGGAAGATTTCAGACTCGCCGAGTTAGAAGTTGGGTTGCATATGATGTATAAGAGTCGACCAAGCTATTAGCGTGTGGCTTTCGACTTCTTTTGCTGATCCCGGGGTTCTTCGTCCTTCTAAGATCCATAATCCATAATCTACAGCTTTCCATCTTTCCACAAAGACAACACGACCGAGTCGCTTAATGCTGTCGGATCCTCGATCAAGCGACTACAAACCACCCTTGAGCGCACCCATCAGCTGCTCTGCACCACCGTGCTGCTCTTCCGGCTTGTCACCCCAGTGCCTAGGAACGCCACAGTACTCGAGCACACCTATAATCCCCTGAGAATGCCCATCCGTGTTCTCTTTCTTCAAATCGTCTGACGTAATCTTTTCGAGAGCCTCAAGTTCCGCTGGGGATTTGACGAGAAGCATGCCAGCATAGCCAAGAGAATTGACTTCCAGAGGTGATGGATCCTTGCATTCCGTATCGGCATTCAAGTTTTGAGGTAGTGGGAAAGATGGATGAGATCGCGGGATGAGATGCATGTGGTCACTGTCGGAACCACGTCAGTTCAGCGCTAGTACAGGCGGAAAGACGTAAATGATCACGAAGGACAACATACAGCGTGATAAGCAAATTCCAGCCGCCATCCTGGCTCCCCTCGTTTCTTCTCACGGCATCAATCATATCATCCAGCAGACTCATCATTCCCTTGGCCAACACGCCCAGCATATACTCGTCCTCTTCTTCCGTCGGCGGGAAACTCCTATCGTGCGCAGGCGGCAAGGGGTACACCAGATGCAAATACGGCAGACTAGGGTGTGCGAATGCCTGCCCTTGACGACCGGGAGGTTTTACGCCCCGCATCCAAGTCTCGACGGGTGCGCCGAGCCGTTCGTTAACTGAGATGACTTGGAGGTGTCGCCACGACTGCGAAGCACCGGCACCTGTGCCACCGTTGTAGAATGCAAGTAGTCGTCTGGGTTCACTGGGATGTTGAGAAGCGATGTAGAGCATGTTGTATGCCTGCAGCAGCTCATGCGGACTCGGTGGTAAGTTTTGCGGTTCTTCAACTACAGCACAAACGATGTCAGTCACGGCGCAGAAGTGAGAGCAGCAACGGCCTACCTTTTGACACGAGTAGGAAGTGTTCCGGGAGGACGGCGTACTGTACGCGATATCACTTGATTAGACCGAATACTGTATGCGAGCACGAACAACTCGAGCTTACTTTATTCAACTATGTTCAGGGAATAGCGCTTATCAATGACTCGCCCTGCAGCAGCATTCAAAGGCGGACTCACCAGAACGACCATTCCATCCTCACCCTCTAAGCCCTCAAGCTCTCCAACAAACAGATCTTCTACGTAAGGCGGTTCAAACGGCGACCTCTTTTCCTTCTCCTCGGAATTGATCTTTTTAGCGTTGTCCTTCGCAACGCCAGGAGTCGCCGCCGTACCTTTAGGTGTCGAGTTCGCTTGTTGCGCACGGACCTTGGCTTCTGCCTCTGCTTTTGCTTTGGATTTGTCTAGGAGAGCGGGACATATCCGGATTTGGAACTGTGGGTACAAGCAGATGTTTCAGCACTGACGCTTCGGCTGGACACAGTATGAAATGATGAGAAAACGAAACTTACTCGACGCTCGTTCTGTTCTACGTCCTTGACCTCGCTGTCGAAAAAGTACAGTGCACCGGATTGACGAGCCTTGTTGAATTTTGGCGTCAGGTTTGAGATGACCGACTTGATAGAGCCGTACATCGGTGACTTTTGTGAAGGCATGATGGCTAAGTGTGGGCCATGGACAGGTGGAGCATACAAGATGTCGTCTTACACTACAAATGCAGATAGGTAGAGTGACAGCTTAGGTTGACCCGATCGCTATTCCGAACGCGACACGACATTCGGAAAAGTTGGTTCCCTAACCTTTGTCGCACGTCATAAATAATGATTATCGGGATTGACAGCTGGATTGACTCGGTCTGTGCTTCATCCTGACTTATATAGCTACAATCTATAAATTCCACGCCGGCTCGGTTCAGCAAGCCAAGGAACAATTCAACGAAAATGTCATCCGAACGAGTCGATATCCACAACTTTGCCGCCGGGCCATCGCCTCTGCCAACGCCTGTGCTTCACAAGGCTGCACAAAGTCTGTTGAACTACAATGGAACCGGTATGGGTGTCTGCGAGTTGAGCCATCGTGGAAAGGAATTCAAGGCCATCGTGGAGGGTGCTGAAGGTGAGATGTTTCACCAAATGAACATATCTACTTGCCAAGGCCTTGCTGCTTATACCTGCATTCACATTTCCCTTTTGTCAGCCAATCTCAGAACTCTCTTAGCCATTCCTGATACCCATGCCGTATTCTTCACTCAAGGCGGTGGTACCCAACAATTCTCTTCGACCGTGCTCAACCTCCTCTCGTCTCACCGACTTCGAAAGGCGGCACACGGCGAAAAGGAATTCGTCCCACCAACTATCGACTATGTCGTCACAGGCTCTTGGTCGTCCAAGGCTTCCGCCGAAGCCAAACGTCTAGTCGTCCCACCTGTTCCTGGAGCACAGCCGTTTGCCAAGATCCACGTCGCAGCCACCACCAAGCCATCGGGCTTCAACACCTTGCCTGCTCGTGAACAGTACGAGTTCTCCTTCAAGCCGGATGCCAAGGAGGAAGACTCGAATACCGCCTTTGTCTATTACTGCGAGAATGAAACAATCAACGGTGTAGAGTTCCCTGCGGACGCAGACGCCCACGGAGCGTTCCCATTCGACTTGGTCCCTGCCCATATCCCAATCGTCGCCGATTACTCTTCGTCGTTCATCTCGAGACCGATTCCTCATGTAGAGCGTCACGCCGTCATCTACGCCGGTGCGCAGAAGAACTTGGGTCCTGCCGGTACTACGGTGGTCATTGTCCGGAAAGACCTGCTAGTCGACACGACGGAAGCCTCGCTCCTCGGTAACGTCCCAGCAGTCCCTATCGAACTTGAATACAAGACATTGGCCGACAACGGATCGCTTTACAACACCCCGCCCGTTTTCGCCATCTACGTCTCGGCACTGGTCCTTGAATATCTACTGCACGAAAAGGGTGGCATCAAAGGAGTGACCGCAACAAACGAACGCAAGGCCAGGAAACTGTACGAGGCTCTAGACCGGGCGGAAGAGAAGAACGTTCTCAAGGCAAAGGTCAAGCAGCTAGAGGCTCGAAGTTGGATGAACGTTACATTCGAGGTCGTAGCCAAAGAGGGAGAAGATCGAGAAAAGGAATTCCTAGCTGGAGCTGAAAAGCAGGGGTTCCGACAGATCAAGGGCCACAGGTCGATTGGAGGTACGTAACATGCCTCCCATCATAGGAGCAACCCGACTGATTTTGGTTTTTTTTGGGGGTTTACCAGGCATTAGAGCTTCGCTTTACAACGCCGTGACGGAGGAAAGCGTGGACGCTTTGGTTCAATATATTGACGAATTTGTAAAGGCACACGCATAATGTAGGATGGGCATACGAGATAATTTGGAAATGGACTCGCAATTCGGATGTCATTGTGGAGTGCAATGGTCACATGGCGTCTATACGTGTCACCGACGGAAATATAATGGTTATATGCATTGTATCGTTTCTGCACCAATGATTGCTGTCGAAGCGTTCACACCCTAGATTGCCCTGTTCTTCTCCGCTTGCTCTGCCATCCGTAGCAACAGAGCCTCCTCGCCACTTCTCCTGCACAAGTCGCGGAACGATGAATTGTTATCCTTAACCAGGTTGTATGGCGTGTCGTATTCCAGGACATGACCGTGATCGAGCACAAGAATCTTGTCGAATCCAATCACTGTTTTCAGTCTGTGTGCAATGCAGAGCGTCGTGACACCCGTCAAATTCTCTCGCAGAACTTCCTGAATCGCTTCGTCGGTTTTGTAATCTAAGAGATATGAAATGCGTGTCAGTGTATTTTTCCAGTGCAACATGATATTCGGCTTACCCAAGTTGGCAGTTGACTCATCCAGAACCAAGATCGGAGAGTATTTCAGTTTCAGCATTCCTCGAGCGAGAGCTAAAAGCTGCCGTTGACCGGCGGAGAAGTTTGCACCCCCCTTAGCAACCATCTCATCCAACGACTTGATACTGATCCTCTCGTCGACTTCCGTCGCAGTGTCCGTGACGCTATCTGGTTGACCAAGATTGCTCTGCACTGATCCTACTCGGCTCACGGCTTGGGAAGCGATTCGACTTGCGCCTGGCGTATTCCGTGAAGCCATTCCACATTGCCGCAAGACTTCCCATAACTCGAGGTCCTCGTGCTGCCGCAAAGGGTCAAGATTGTCGCGAATCGATCCCGAGAACAGTTGCGCTTCCTGCAGTAATATGACAGAGAACGTATAAGATAGAGTACAGGGGTCCGCGATATCCGAAGCCATACCTGAGGTAATATGGTAAGCCGATTCCTGAGCGTTTTAAGCTTGAGTTTCGATATATCCAGACCGTCGACTCGAATAGAGCCCGAGGAAGCCTCAATGAATCGGAAGAAGGAGAGCGCAAGAGCTGTACGTGCATCCAAGATCAGCACATGTTGATATAAGTTTGACTACTCATTCGACTGACTAGATTTTCCGCTACCGGTTCTGTAGAAGAAAGGAATTAGAATGGGCCCAAACACTACAAGCGAGATCGGGGATACTTACCTGCCTACAATACCGACCCGCTCCCCAGCTTTCACAGTGAAGGAGACGCCCTTCAAAACAGGCCCCAATTCCGGCGCATATGCACACGTCAAGTCGTCGACGTCGATACCCGCATCTCTGGAGGGCCAGTAAGCAGGAGGCTCAATCGCGCCGGGCAGTTCCTCGGGTTCCAAAGCAAGATCTGACGGGGTATCCTCAGCTATCGCTGGGAATACACGTGAAAAGGTATAGTACTCACACTCTCCCAGTCGCTCCACACTCGTCAAGTTTTGTTCACATGCAGCCCAAAGCCTGACGATCCATAGAACGTAATCGGTGAAGGTCAATGCATATGATAATGACAAGCCGGCGGCGCCTGTCGATACGATTGGAATCAGTAAGCGATCATTGAAGAATTTGATTACCTAGACTGACCCGCGTCCAGGTTATCGTTGGTAAGAATGAATACAGCAGCAAATACCAATACCAAAGAACCAATAATGTCGCAGTAGATGGAGAGCAACCTGTTTGTCTGCCAAAGCAAATGGAATGCCCGGACGTTGGTCTCTAACCTCTCCAATAGATCTCTCGTGAATCGTGCCGAGTCCGCATAGGCTCTGATCGACGTCTGGCCATGAGAGACTTCACCAAAGCTGTTCAAGATGGGAGATTTTGAGATGGAATCCACCCGTTTCACGGCGAGACTGGTGGTGTTGTATAGAGTGCCGATAATGGTGTACATGATGCAGATGGCGATAGCAACGAAAGCGAAGGCGGGAGTCGCGTAAATGATGACGATGATTACCGCAAATGTCGCTAAACAAGACTGGGTAAACAACATGAGAATCTCTGCTGCGCTCTGGTCCACCGTCTGCACATCGTTGGAAAGTCGGTTTCTACAAGACACAAGGGTTAGCAAAGTATACCTAGCGTTACAGGAACGTCACGTACAGAATTTGCCCACTGGGTGTGCTATCCCAGAACCGCATACGTGTTCCAAGGAGGGATCGCAGCAACCGACCATACAAAAGGCGACTTGCTCGTAAAGATGCCGTGAAGAGTGAATGCGTTCGAGCGGCGACGAGGAGGCCAAACACAAGGTTGAGAATGATGTACACGGTCAAGTAGTACACAGAACGATCTTTCGTATCCAGAGCTGACGTAGTGTCCTGGAAAAGCTGAAGGGCCCTGACAACGAGACGGGTCTCGGAAATCGAATTCGACCACACCCGAATCCACTGGTTGCTCTCGATCTGGGCCGCTTGACTGCCGATGAAGACAGTGATGAGGAGCACCCAGTAGGGCAAGGTTCCCAGAAAGCTGAAATACATCTTCCAGACACGCCATCCGATTGAACCTGTCTCCTGACTTTCGCTCTTGAAGAATTTCCCTACTTTGTCGTCCTTTTTGACAAGTTTGTCCTTTTTCGCTTGTTCCTCGACTTCCTCAAGCTCGGCAGTGTGGGCCTCTAGATCCTCTATTGTGACATCATGAACCGCGTTCCCGCTAGCAGTTTCACGACCGTTCTTGTGATGTTTGACGAGATCTTCTCCATTATCTGCCAGATTCTCTTCGGCAAACAGACCTTGAGTTTGCAAGGTGGCAGGGGTATCGGCCCCGACGACAGCACCCCCGTCTAGCATGACAGCGAATGCTGTTCCAGGCAAAACCAACCCGACAGCGTGAGTTACAAGAATGATTGTTCGATTATGCGCCAAAGATCCCCGAAGGCATTCGTTGTACAGATGTCGGGCGGTGTGACTGTCTACGGCACTTAGGACATCGTCCAGTAGGATGGTCTTGGCGGAACTGTAAAATGCACGAGCAAGAGCGATACGAGCTACGACACATCCACCATTAGTTCAGATACAGCGCCAATACATATGATGATCACCTACCTTTCTGGCCGCCAGAGCAGACTGTGCCTTTCTCACCGACAATGGTTGCGTCGCCTTGTTCGAAGATTTCCAAATCCCGCTCCAGAGCGCAAGCGTGAATAACCGTCTCGTATCGCTTCGTGTCGAACTCGTGTCCGAAGATGATGTTTTCTTTGATGGTCGATCCTATCAGCCAGGGTGCCTGTGGACAATAGGCTACCGAATTGGATAACCCAGTTGCGGGATCGACTGCACAAAGCTCCTTGTCACCCCGATCATCTATCATGAAGATTTTACCGCTGATCAAATTGACCTCTCCCAGTAACGCATTGAGCAAAGTGGTCTTCCCAGATCCTACCGGGCCGACGATGACTGATAAGGCATCAGGTGGGAAATTCAGTTTCGGTAGGCGAAGGCGGAATACTTGGGATGCACCCTCGGTGCCATTGTTCGCAGCCTTATCAGCAGCCTCAATGTCGTCCTTGTGAATGTGCGAGATCACTGCATTCCTGAACCCAATCAGAGGCTCGCTATCGTTTGCTGGCGTCGACAATTGATTGTACTTCTCGGTTTCAGAAACCTTCAGAAAGTCTTCCACACGACCGGCAGAGACAAAGGCGTTGGTTGACATTGTGACCATTTCTTGAATGGCAGCCAGAGGGGTCCTCAGCATCGAAAAAAGAGTCAAGGCTGGGAATGCGACGCTCGAGGTCAATGGTTGCTTGTAGTATAGTGTATACGCCGCGAAAGTAATGATGGTGACCAAAGACGGGATGACTTGAGTGACCACGTTGGAGAAAACTCTGACCCGGAAACGAGTCGACAAGACTGCAAGTTCGTGAGTTCTGGATTTGTTCAAGCGTTCAATAAACTTGTCTTCCCATGCAGCAAATTTGATAGTCTTGATCGCGCCCAGAGTTTCGGTTGCGGCCTCCAGACGCGCATCAGTGGCTTTCAGAAGCTGTGGAGATGGCACAAATTATCAGACTCTCTATTTCGCGTGTCAGTACACCGTCCTAATTCACCTTTTTCTGCGTCTTGGCAAATAACTGCGTGATCCAACCCTGTACTGGGGTAGTCAGCACAAGAACAGCTACACCAGCGAGAGAAGAGACACCTGAAAGTCTGCGAGAATTTAGGAACAGGGTACGTCTAAGACAAGGCCAGACCCACGTACCAAGAAGACGGTAAAGGAATACGACAGCAATAACGATTGTCAAGGGACATGTTATGAAGTAGTAGAGGTATGCAGCAATCTCCGCTAGAAATTCCCATGGTCAAGTGTTTCAGTTATTGGGAAAAATCTTCTTCCATATCGTCCCCTAAGGCTCACCGATGAAAAACGCGTCGACCCCGACAAGATTGGTAATGTTGATGTCTACATTCGCAGTCTTCTCCCCCTCTGCAGCATCTTCCAACATTGGAGGAGCGAGTCCGGAATCGGCTTCAGCGCCAGGATTTGGCATAGCGGCTGCGATCTTTCCAGACATATTGCGTCGACGGAGAGCTTTACAGTAAATCTCCGCCACAATGACGGATCTCATTCGAATACAAATCTGTTGCGTAGACGAAGGGATTAGTACTGTTTCTATCAAGACGGCATGTAGAGCTTGCAACGCACCCTACGGCCGGTGTTCAAGATCTGGGATGCACTTATTGACGCCAAAATCTGTTGATACCGCCAAACGAGTCAGGTCTCGGCAGAATCGAAAAAACTAACGTGGCTCACCTGTCCAGAAGCCATCAAGGCGACATAAAATACGGCGACGTGTGTAGGTGTCTTACCGTCGGTCGTTGGGTCGGTCGACTTGCGGTCCGCTACGAACTTCAAGAAGACTTGTAGACCCAAAGGCGAGAAGAACGAAAAGAAAACGGACCAAAGAGACCAGAACTAGACATTCAGATAAAGATGACCGATAAGTGCCTTTCTATTTTTTGATTATTAGGTAAGATGCTTACCGCTTGTAACGCGAACAGTCTTCTGAAATGCCAGAGCAGTTTGAACGCAAGCTTTGTCTGCTTCGGTGACACCGGTTTGGCGGTTTTCTCGGAGGAATGCTGACCATTACTATGTTGATCGCTCTGCGATGCATTCCCGTAAGCGAGTCTCCAGTTGGCAAGACTGACAGCTGGGGTATCATCTTCGCGAATAGCAGGCGTATCCTTCATCTGGAAAGGGTTATAGTAATGACGCAGAACAATCGGAATGATATGAGAAAACAGTGCTCGAGACATGATAGCTGGGAACAGAAGTATAAGCACACGAGAATGCACGAGTGAGACGCAGACTCACACTTGGGTTCAGCGGGATTGTCCCTAACGACATATTCCTCCTCGTCAGCCGTCCCTTTGCCGATAATAGACTTCGTTCCAGCTGCGTTGCCACGACCGGCTTTCATGCCTTTCAGGACACCATCTAACCTTGTTCTGTATCCAACGTTGATGTATATTACGGCCCAGAGGGAATACATTCCTGCTAATGCTGTTTCCAAAATAAAGGCTGGATCCTTGTGTGAAGCGTTTGACGAAATGTAGACAGATCTGAACATGATAAGCTCAAACGGCCAGAATAAAAGCATCAAACTCGGTAGAATTGTCGGTGGAATTCGACGTTTCGAAGCGGCTGGCAGTATTCGCTCGAGAGCCAGAATCACCATGTAACCCTGCATTCGAGGTAGTAGTCAGGAAATATCGTTTCAGATGGTAATTTATGAGCTTACATAAAAGACTGGCCTTCCTATCTGGACAGTGTGCCTCGTGATCATCTGCGCAAGTGACATGCCAAAGAGTGCAAGAGCTCCAATCGCACCAACCCATTCTCCAACCTTTTCAACAAAGATTTTCTCCTTGTTAAGAGGACTACCATTACGCAAAGAAGTTTCCACAGCATCCCGGACGGAGGAGAAGATGATCCTATCTTCTATAGCTGATAGGGAGACTTTGCCGTTTGGTTCTTGACTCTGCAGAGAGTGATCGTATCGTTCGTTGAGATCGATCGTGGGCCGTGCCGGACGTACAAGCCGTTGGATCAGGACATAAGCTAATGCTAAGGTTGCGATGCCGACGAGTGCAAGCGGCAATAAGTTGGACAGGTACCTGCAAAACATGAAAGAGTTGTGAGCAACCTGGAGACGAGATATACTGGAGGACTAACTTTTCCCGGAAACACGGCGAAAAATCGATGCCATCCCATAAGGGATGTCTACGAGAGTTGGAGCACGTCAAAGCCTTCATGCTGGTTGCATCAAGGCCTTTTGGTCTTACGCGGTCTTCTGATGAAAGAGAGTTGATACTGTCTTCAGATAAAATAAGCTCTACAGTACGCCGTCTTTGCTCAGACGCTCCAGATAGCTGCTCAGATACGGGCGGCCTGGATAGAAGCGCGAGGAATTGTGATGCATGGGGGTGCTTGTTGCAATCGATCATGTCCGGCCTTGACCGAAGGCTATTTCTGTGAACATAGGAAAGCCTTGACGAGACACCGAGATCCTTCGACAGCCCCTCCTCCTCCTTCAACATTCGCAACAACATACAACAACCTTGTTGCAAGGAGATCACAGGGCAGCACAGTGCTCATTACAGACGACTATTTAGCTGTACACTCTGATAGAGCACGTTCACAAATAGCGTCACAGTTCGGGATCGAAAGCCTCGGCTATCATGCCCCAAGCTGCATCTCTTGCCTCTTCCATCTCCTTCGACGCGTTCGGGGTGATATCGAAGCCATGACCAACGCCCTTGAACGTATGTCGAAATAGTGTTTCGCCAACTTTGAAGCCAGCTTGCTGCTCTAGTCTATCCGCAAACACCTCGCCTTCTCGGCACAAGTAATCATTCTCGGCCGTTATGACCACGGTTTTCGGGAAACGTTTGAGGTCCTCGGTTGAACACAGACCAGGTGATATGTATGGGTCCTTGAGCTTGTGTGCTTTCTCAGGCGTCCGGAGATCGGAAAGATAGCCGTCCAAAAACAACCGTGTCAGCCATCGAGGCAGAACTTTTGATTTGTCGGGAACGTAGGATAGTTTCTCTTGGTAAGGCATCGATATGTCAAGCATGGCGTATAAGAGCGCAAGTCCAACCAGCCTGGCGTTGTTCGGTAGGGGCAGTTCGGAATGAAGCGCCTTGACGACCAGTGCTGCCGCAAGGTTTCCGCCAGAACTTCCTCCGCTCAATGCAATTTTTGTTGAGTCCACCATTGGAATGAAGGTTTTTGCGCTCGGCGGTCCCTGTGTCTCGAGGAAATTCATCAAGCCCGAGGGATCCGCAACCCACCGGAGCAGTGCGTGAGACTGGTTGAGAGCTGCTGGAAACGGATGATGAGGTGCTTTGATGTAATCTGGCGAGATTAGAATGCACGATAGAGAGTCGCACAAGGTCCGGCAAAGACGACCTTCGTTTTCCGGACGACACCTACAGAGTAAAGGCCAAATGACTCGATCAGCACAGTATTATTATTGTTGTGTGTGCACAGCAGCTCGGACTGACATGGTGAAGCCTCCCCCTGCAAAATGTACCAATACACCCCTTTTACCCGCCTTTCCCATCTGTTCACCATCATCTACTGTTCCAGATACGGCCTCTGCTCTTCCTTTCGTCGGCAGGTAGATGAGGATGCGCAACGATGGAATCGGGGTTCCGGCTTCATCATTTCCCAAGTCGGTCAAGTATACTGAATATCGGTCGTTGGAGTATCTTCGATAATGATATGGGACAGATACAGCGTCCGCGAGATTCCGGAGGGCGGTACCGGCTGTAGGAGGTAGGATAGGTTGAGCATGCGAGCGTCATCGTCAAATAAGGGAAAGATAAGGACCTGCCAGAATTCTCGCATTATTCCACCAATTCCACGGACTAAGATCCGAATTATACTCCTCCGGGTCCCCTTTTGCGCTCGTTCCTTCTACTGTATCTTGTCGGCCTTCGTAGACATCTTGTTGATTCCTCGTCTCCGCTTTGCTTTCGTCCTGCTGATGCTTGTAGTGCGCCAACTCCTGCTTCAGACCCGTTTTAGCGTTGCCATGCTTGTCGAGGCTGACTACGGGGGTCTTGACATCGGCGATTTGATGGCCTTCTTGGTTCGCAGTTGACATAGTGTAATTGGCAGCACTTGTCTCTAATCGTAAGAAGTATGCTTGATGTGATCCGTCCCACCAACACGGAGGGCCAGTAGAACGAACGATGCAGTACTGATGTATCCCAAATATCGTTTTGTAGGAGATTGCTTGCTTGGCCGTGCTTGGAAGTGGAGGCATTCGGATGCAAACCTCCTTATGCCGTCAGTGATTCACCAAGGGTTCATACAGAAAGATTTGAGATGGCATTGGGCATTCGTTTGGCAGTTCATTCAACGAGCGAACTATCAACATAGCTCAACACTAAGCCTGTCCCTCATAATTATACCCTATGGCAGGCGTTCCTTACTCCGTTCCAACCAGCCAGGTCCGCAAGGATGAGATTCTGCACCACTCACACGGCCGAGCACCGTGGTATGACATGCAAGGTGTGCCGAGCAATGCGTATGTTATAGGCATTGCAGGCGGCAGTGCCAGTGGAAAGGTATGTGACGTTCTCTCACGGGCTTCATTCTTCTACCTTTAAGCGTGCGAAGGTGCTGATGATTGTGATCCGACAGACATCCGTCGCAGAAGCCATCCTGAAAAGCCTAAACAATATCCCTACCGTCCTTGTCTTGTCACAAGTGCGAAACCTCCCATTCACAAATTCAAAGAATAGTCCTTGACGCTCTCTTCCTACACCAGGATTCGTTTTACCGGAAACATAACGAGCAAGAGATCAAGCTTGCTTTCCAGAATGATCTCGACTTGGACCACCCAGATGCGATTGATACGGATCTATTCATCAAGGTGAGTCACCATGTTTGCAGCCATATCCGAAACTCTGACCAGAAATACTGGTTGCCTTTGCTCCTAATGTAGTGTCTACGAGACTTGAAGCAAGGAAAAGTGACCGAGGTAACTACTCGAACCGGTTACACAGTACCACAGGTTCGGGAGCTAATTGTCGTTTCCTTCAGATTCCCGTTTACTCATTCAAAGACCACCGTTAGTTGATCCACTATCACCAATTGCACTGTTCTCGCTCATCGATACTCCTTGATTAGAACGGTTGGACGAGACCAAATACCTCTACGGAGCTTCCGTCATTATAGGTGAGCGGTTTGCAAATACCATCTGTGTGAAGTGGAGCTGATATCAGTCGCTGCCAAATAGTGGAGGGAATTATGACCCTGACCGATCCAGGTTTGAGGGAGTTGTACGATCTAAAAGTATTCGTGGTATGTCAACTCGATACCAGAGACTCGATATGCGCCAGCGCCTGAACTAAACAATCTTTCTGATGCTCCTTCAGAACGCGGATTCAGATTTGATGTTGGCCCGGCGGATACGGCGAGATACTAGCGAGCGAGGAAGGGATGTAGAGGGTATCTTGAATCAAGTGGGTCCGTTGAGCGGAATGGAATAGCGCAAGATCTGATCAGGTGGAACTTGCATCCCGTTAGTATCTGCGGTTCGTGAAAAGGGCGTACGACAACTTTATCCAACCTAGCTCGCGGTATGCAGACATTGTGAGTATCGACCCTGACTCTGTCCTCCTATAATAGCTGAAAGACATCCGATCTGCGTTCAACCAGATTGTACCTGGCTTCCAGAACGAAGTGTCCGTCAGGCTGCTCGTCACTCACATTCAGCAGCAACTCGATTCTCGTGCGATGCGGTTCAGGAATCAGCTCGGCCAACGAGGCATGGAGCAACATAGCCGACAGCAGAGCTTGGAACAAGTCAGCCTCGGGAAGGAAATAAACTCTGCTACCGGGAAGAGAGTTCGGGTACCGGAGAATACCGTGCTTTTGGATCAAACGAATCAACTCCAGGTCCGTAAACTTCGCACCCCACGAGTCAAGGATCCTCCTGACAAGTTGATCTTTCTTTTCTGCACTTTCAGGGAATCCTCACCATTTTACGAGACAAAGACACCGATAGATCGAGCTTCATCTTCTACGCTGATCGGCTCTCGTCACTCGTGGTGGAACGGAGTCTGCAACTTTTACCTTACCGGGAGAAGACCGTAACGACACCTGTTGGCTTGACTGCAAGCGGGAAAGAAATGGTTGCCGAGGTGAGTGACATGCGTGATTCCTTATCGTGGAGGAGCACTTTACTCAACTTTCTGTCTCGTTAGGACCTGGTTGGAATTACCATATTGAGATCGTGAGCATCCCCCCTTCAAAAAGTCTAGCCGAGATGTCGTAAAGCTGAAATAATATCACTCATCTAGCGGAGGACCCTTCGCTCAAGGACTGCGACGGGTAATCCAAGATGTGAAACTAGGTTCTTTGTTGATTCAATCGGATCCAGCGAGCGGGGAACCCCTGCTGTTCCACACATCGCTGCCGGAGAGTATCAAGAAGAGGGCTTTGGCGAAGAACACTGTAGTGTTCCTTTTAGACGCTCAGGTAAGTATCGGAAGCCGTTTATGCCGGCCGTATGCTCACCGTGGTGGGGATAGGTCGGTACTGGAGCTGCAGCCTTGATGGCGATAAGACTTTTACTAGACCATGGAGTTCGACGTAAGCAGATCTAAACTCATAACGTGACCTTGTCTTGACTACTTTCCCCTACACGACAGAGAAAAACATCGTCTTCTTGACCTTCTTGGCTGCACCACAGGGATTGACGACCGTGTCCGCCGCATTCCCAGGCGTTCGTGTGGTCACAGCGTCTGTCGGCGACAAGATAGAGGAGCGAGAATTCCCTGTGAATGCGCATATCATCCTACGCAAAGCTGCTGGAGACGCCGATTTTAGTGTTCACCAAGCCGACTCGCACGTCAAGCCGTTCAAGTCAGCGACCATGAATTTAGCGGAGAATCACGAGGTGGAAAGCGTCACACAGCATGCTTGGGTCATTTCGCCAGGTAAGCTTGCGTCGAAATCGTCCCGACGCCCATCTGGCTCAAAGGCGATGATTCACCTGGCTGACATTTTCGCATATTCAGATATTGGCAATCCAGGAAGTCGATACTTCGGTGTTTGATAGGCGTTTGATAGGTTTTAATAGGATAAATATTATGATCAATAAATATCATGTGTGATTTTAACAATTATGAGCACATCGCACTATTACATTGACATCCTTGATATTGACTCATTACATTTACGTCCCTGATATTGTTTCCACCTACTCGCATGAGCAAGTTGACCGAACCTTGATCCCAAAGCTGAACAACGGATCCGTAACGCACTTTGCGTAAACCCAATTATCGTCATTAGAGTCTTGACGATACTGAACTCTTGCAACGTTTACTTTTCTCGGCGCTGTCTTCTCCGGAACTGGAATCCTCTTGTCTCCGGCGCTTGCTCTTCCCACTTTCGGCTACCGCATTGGTGAGCTCCTTCGCATCCTTTGGCCCAAAGTTCATGAACGTAACCTGTACAGCGTCAGATGCGCCACCCCGCTTTGGTAGTTTCTTCGTCGGGCGAGAGGGTACGCCCTTGGGAACGGTCAAGTATTGAGCTTGATTATGTTGTAGAGAAACCGAGTGACCAGAAGAACCGGATTGATCTACACCTAGCCTCACAGCAGGTATTGAGGTGAATGTCGACGTAAATGTATTATCGATGGCATTCACTGCCTCAGAGCTAGCCTTGAGTGGCGGAGCTTGAGGTACCTGAGAGGTCCAGCCATCCAAGTTTTCTGGGGAAACTCCGGGCTGGAAATCCGTCATCGTTGCTGAACAAGCCATTGCGGATGAGGTGTGAGTTGGTAAATTATTATATTCCAAAGAACTAAACCATATAGGCGATGTAGAGGCCGCGAAGTCAGTCGCGGTAGCCGATCGAGTCATAGGTTCCGCCGTGAACAGCGTCTTGCTCGAAGGTCTGCGCTTGATGGATTTGATTTCTGCGCGTTGATGTCGGCCGGCAACAAACGGCGTATGTGTGAAGGGGGAGGTCCAGGTCTCGGAAGGTTGTCGGATTTTATGGCGGGGCGTCTCGTGGAGTGGACGAGTGTTGGAAAACGAACCAGGGGCAGAAGACGTTCGCGCCATCGAAATCGATTCACGGGTTGACAAGCCAAAAGGCGACAGCAAGGCTTGTGTAATATACGGGCCAGAATCTTGTTGGAAGGAACCTTGTAATGACTCTATTGACGGAGTAGACCTAAGTGATCTTCCGTTGGCTGGGGATTGAGGCGCATGTGCGGATGAAGTCTGTTGATAATCAACTACGGCAGGACTTTGCCCAGGAAGTGATGGGTCATTGTCGGGCCACACTGTTCGTATGGTTTGGCTGATGGGCGGCGGCACCAAGGGCGCCGTCGTGAAGACATCCGGCATTTCGGGAGTGAACAGGGGTGGCAAGTTATGCTTTCGCAAGGGAACGTGCTCGCCGTAATATTGTAGAGGTGCAAAATGGGTCGCCGGATCGAATCTAGGTGTCGCTAGAGTGCTGGATGATCCAGGGCAGGAGGAATTCGTCGTGGAAGTCGAAATGACGCGAGATTGAGGAGTCGACAATGCGGACGTAACACCGAAGTGGGAAGGCATTGTCGATCCATGATTATTCCCGACTATCCCCGTAATTGGAAATCTGCCGACAGATGCGTTGTTCGAGACACAAAGCATCGCTCCCTCGTGTCGCTGCCCTTCGCCACTACCGTATTCCTGATCCGCCGGGATCACGCTGCCATATATATAGTCGAGTTGTATGCCGTTGCAACTGTCGGCGCGGAGATCAAGACCAATCGGCGAAGCTGTGGATATCCAACTCGATATGTTTGCATGATTGTCATAGTGCTTGTCGATCATGACTTGGCCGGAGTCATCCCCATTGGACAGCAGCGGCGGGTTGCTATCAAACACAAAGTTGTCCGCCTCGTTGATATACACAGCCTGAAACGGATCGTTGAACCAGAGGTTCGGTCCATAGCTGGAAGGCGCTTCATTCGTGTTGAACGCAAAAACGTTGCCGTCTTCCGGGTAGTATTCGTAGCCACCCATGATGTAGGGCGCGGCGTTTTGCTGTGTGGGATCCATAGTGACGAGGGTAGAGGGTTTAGCTGAAGAATACACAGGAGCGGGTCAAGGTTAAGATCGTCCGTTTTCTAAAGTTACAAGCATAAAAGGCAACTTACTTGAAAACTTGAAAACCTACTGAATGTAACTGTTCGGGACGAGACGACGAGAAGATAGGTGGGATCGTCGAAACAAGGTGATGCAAGGTTCCGAAGGTACGGGAATCTTCAAGGAAAGCGAGTAAGGCAAGCCGAGATTCTACCACTTGTGACTGAGAGGCAAATACAGTGGCGAGTGGATGGGATACAGTCGTATTTAGGCGAATTATGACGGGTCCAGCCCTATATAATTATGTTGGCTCTCGCTCGGATATTGGTGGACTGATGCTGGACTGCTGCAGGACGATCGGTCGCGACGGTTGCAAAAGAGATACACAGTATATCGATGTCGTCGAAGGTGAGGTCGTCCGTGTGATCCTACAGGAATCCGGCAATCAGATCTGGCCGGCAGATATCTTTGCGATCAACGCAAAAAGGATGATGAAGCGGTCGGCCTTGAGGAATCCGTCGAAGCTGATTATGAATGATGAAAAGGAAACAAGGGGTCGAGTTGGTATATACTTGTGACCACCAGGGTAAACGAGTATGCCGATTGTTACCAAGCGAACGATGCTTGCTCGGGAAGGAGAGGTGGTCAAGAGTCAGGTGACACAATTCACGGTTGATCTGTCGGACAAAGGTGAAACAGTCGACTCTTGGGTATCCAGCTGAGCACCGAAAGTATCTTGGGCCGATAGTAGAGACAGTGAACAGATTGCTCAACGATAGATTAAAGGTCGGCAGATGGAAGCATGAGCCTATCGATGACCGCTAGTGGTTTCCAAGTCGGAATCGAAAACTGCTACAGAAGTATCAGAGAACTGGTGAGGGATCGTTTGCTGTCAGCCAAGGAAAGAAGGCGGGTTCGGAGAGCTGTTCGGAGACGGGATTGAATGATCGGATTTTCAACCGAATGCCAATGTTTCACTTTAATGAGCGAGACGAAGCCATCCGGCACGTCCGGCATATCGACCGCACATCGGCCAGGGCGAAAGGAGCTGTGTGGAAGGACAGGAAGGACAGGAATCAGCCACTACGCACATGAAGTGAGGATTGTAGGATCGCCATCCCGGTCTCAGGAACAGATATCCAAAAGCCTGACCTGGTTTAGCTAGCCTATTCCAGCTCCTATTCCTCTCCTAGCTTGTCTTCCCAGCTCTCTCAGCTGCTCTCTCGAGCTCTCTCTCCCCTTATCCCTATCGTCTTCCATAGCTTCTGCCTCCTTCCACATGCTCTTTCACCTTGAGAGCTACCTTGAGGCCCCATGATCCGGCATCACGATATCTCGGGGCGCCTTACACCGGTGTCAGTCGGTCATTTTCCTCGACACTGGTAAGCTCAATCATGGTATGTACGAGTCATGAGCGTAATAGCGTCTAGTAAGCTCGTCAAAGGCTCCAGAATTCTCGATAGACAGCCATAGGGTCACCCAGCCATAGCCTTTTAGGGTTTTGGTTGATTCCTTTCTGCCAGCCATTTCAAGATCTAATGATCAGGCGCCGTCAGAGTTGCGCCATCCAGAAGCATGCAACCAACACCTAGCCGGCAAGCCCCATACGCCAGTGACGCTCTGTCGTCCTTTGGAGTTTCGTCATCAACCTTGTCCCTCCCAGGCTTTGATCAGCTCTTCGATCCCCGGAGAGAGGATTTGAAAGCTATAGACAGGGTGACTTTTAACTTTACAGACAGAGCGCTTTCTTTACGCTGTGTAGGAGCTTGTGCGGGTGTCTCCCAACATGTACCACGTCCCTTGGGATCTAGCATCGGGTCAGCTATTGGGTTGTATCGGGCACAAGCCCATTACCTGTAGGAACAGCTCTCCTGGCTTCCTGGTTGGTTGGTAATTGCGGTTTAGTTTATACAATTCGCGCAGTGCAGTCGGATCGGAGAGAACGCCACGGAAGATCAATCCTGATGCATGAGCGTCAGAACCCGAAAGCTAACCCGGAAACCGGCGCAGGGTGATAAAGAAACTCTTTAAGAGGGCTAGTTCCAGAGCAGCTTGAAAGAGCTTCTAAATAAAGCTCTCTATTCCGCGCGAGGTTCCTCACCGATATCTATAAAGCTAAAGCTGTTCCGCGGCACATGAAAACCTCATTGAAGGTTTAATTTGATCAACCCTAACACGGTAGCGCGAGCTCATCGCCGTTCGTCCCCAGTTGTTCTGTTTCAATCGTGCGAAGCCGCTTCCCAATCGCGAAAGCTACTCCGTGAAAGTCAGGTTGACATGACGGTGAAGCTGACGTTGAAATAATACCAGGCAGGGATATCGCGCTTGATCGCCGTAGCAGGGTCAGATCATCCTGACACAGTCCCAACTACATTGCAGTTCAGTATGCCGATAGCCACGACGTTCGACTTTGGTAAGCACTGTTTTAAATCTTCCGCTTATACACGTACAACTTATGGTACAAATCTCGGCGCCAAGACATTCGAAAGAAGGTGATGGTACATAATCTCATGATTCCGATGATTCAGAGGCAAGGCGAGTGAAGCGCCTTAACGAGCGACTTCAGCTTGAGGAGTATTCTGTGAAAGTATTCGTATAAGGCATACATGAGGGAGTGACCCGGGAGAATGGCTTACTTTTTCTGCATCGACAGGCGCTTCATCTACGAAGTCTGGCAGCGCGGTGGTATCCTTCAAATACGACGGCATTTCTTCTTCCTCGAGCAGATCGTCACCTAATGCTTGGAGCTCTGTGGAAAGAAAGAAAGAATTGTTCAGCTTCCGTACTGATTGAGCAGCTAAAAGTATCAATATACCAGCTTCAAGGTCGGCTTCATCCACTTCGTCTGGCACTCCATATGTTCGTCCCATAGTTTCCTGTATCTCGTTGGCTTGCTCTATAAGGTCCTCCATATCGTAGTGAATGCTCTGTTCAAAAGTAGAAACCAAGAGGAGTCAATATTCCAGGCAAAGTCACGCAAAGCGGTAGGGGTTGAGCATTACCTCAATCTTGTCAATGTCGATCTTGCCGTACTGTTTCTTCATCTCCTTGTTAGCAATCTTCATAGCATCCACGGTGGCCATCTACCGTGATAATAGCGGGTCAATAAAGGCCAACGAGGGAGAATGAAAACTCCGGCCAGACATACAGTGTTCTTCAAGTTTTCCGTTACCATTGCCGTTTGCTCCATATTGAATGTCTGTTGAACCAGCTGATCGAGTTGCGATTGATACATCTTCTTCTGCTGTAACACTCGCAAAGCTCTCTGCTGAACCGCTTGCTGAAAAAGCCGCCAGGAAGGTGTCGATATCAGTGACGTCCATGAAACTGGACATTCTCGCCGATCATCACGCCAAGCTAAGCACCGACAGCTGACAGCTTGAATGTAACGACACTCGCAAACCAGGCCATGAGTGTCTGGATTCACAGCACACCCAGCAATGTCCCTCGTCTGAGTGGGAAGTACATCGCTCGACGAAAGACTACATCGTTGTCAAGTCCCATCAGGCTTACCTTTCCAGGACCATTCCTCATTTTGGCCAACTGGCCTTTGAAGACACTGAGCTCTCCATCCAACTTCCTCAACTTGACTTCGATTGATCCGATACGACTGTCGGTCTAGAAGCGTGCACATGCAGGATCGCGATTAGTTGCCTGTCATTGAAAAATGCATTGAGTCACGATCTTACCGAGTTGATAGCGTCCTGCAGATTTGGCTTTGGCTTGGCCTTTCCTGTCCCGAAAATCTGTGTTGAGAAGATGGAATCATCAGCACAGGTTGGCTAGGCATTGTAATATGTGCCTACGCGATTCATGTTGATCCAAGAATTGCAAGAATCCCTTGGACGACAAGCAAAGGCAACGTTGTGAAGATGAAGGCAAACGTCTTACATCACCTTCTTGTTGTAGTCACCCAGCGGTTTGGATCCGCCTGTCTGCACGTGATTCGGGCTGAACGCTCGGACACTCGGGGCCTGTCGACATGGGACAGCATGGACAGTATGGTTGCTATCGGCGCGGGGTGGTCGATGCGGTAGTAAAGACGTTCAAGTAGAAGGCAGCACGCCTTAGCAACAGAACGGAACTCATCGTGTTGTATAGATCAAGTCTCGACTGTTGCAACAATGGCGTAAGTATTTGACGCGGTCTAATGTCTCGATAAGGAAGACTCATTTTCACAATGATGTTCCACAGTTCTACTTTTTCTACCTTTGCCAATTGGATCAAGTCTCCTGCCGGTCGGCAATACTTCTTCAGTAGGTCTTGGGTCCTTTACTCAGTGTGGTGTCCGGTTCTAACTAATGGCTTTCGCTGCAGGTACTCATTTCTGGGGACCTGTGAGTAAACCGGGAACATAGAAACCACTTGTGCTAGAACGGGACTAAAGCACGAGTTGCTACCTGCACAGGTCGCCAACTGGGGATTGCCTCTTGCCGCTATCGCTGACATCAGGAAGGATCCGGAAATGATCAGTGGTGTTATGAGTCCAACACTTATGGGTTACTCGTGAGTTCGCGAATCATGCCTCGTTTCTTGCTCAAGCGTTGTCTTAATATTGTGCCTTGCGTGTCCTACTTCTTACTTGATAGTACCATTTTCATGCGATTCGCATGGATGGTCCAGCCGAGAAACTACCTGCTTTTCGCTTGTCACGCAACCAACGCGGCGGCTCAGGCAGTACAGTGCGGAAGATTCGTCAACTATTGGCATATGGGAGGAAGAGAGAAGGCACACCCGGTATCTGCTAGAGTGAGTCGGTATGAGGGCACGAGCAACAGGCTACACGACATACTGACTCTGGTTGCCTTTACTCTTTGCAGATCGAGGATGCTGCTGGAACCGTCAAGGATGCTGCAACAGATGCCGCCAAGCAACTGAAAGCTGTATAAATACTGGAGACCCTGTATCGAACATGCTTGAAAACTGCGTGATTCTCTCAACTACCATACGATCGCGGATGAGTGAAGACGACTTTCACAGGAAGTCCCTTCCGCCTCTTCTACATCTCTGCACGTAAGAGACGGAGGTGCAAACTGCATGCGTATGACCGCTGAACGGCGGAAAGAAGCATGTGTCACTGGCCATACCTTCCAGCTTGCCATCTGTGACGGCGCATCACATAGCTACATGTACAAGCGTACCGACTGGACCGTACTTGCTGGTCCTCAGTGGACTAGTTCGGTAGTTCGGAAGGACGCATTACAAACCCCGCCACTGGTATCGCTCCCCTCGTCCACGTGATATGCCATCCTGATCGCACGACGTTGAGAAGGCTCGACATCTGAGCAATATCGTCAGTGAACTCAACTACGTTGGGAGATGGAAGGGGGTTGTCCCTTAGCGAGGTACCAACGGTGGAGGGAAGGCATTGACCGAGAAGCTGAGAAGACGACCTGCTGCTGCGGTCTATGATCTCTGTGACAAATCAAGCTTGAGTGGTCTGGTGCGCCCGAGTTTTCTCCGGCCTGCCGAGCATGACAGCAGCGCGCGTTTGGGAGGCTGAGTGCTGCATTGCTGAGCTTGTGAATTTATTACAGACTGGTATCTATATTGTCGTTTGTCTGAAGAAGTGAACAAAGTATCCGGAACTGTCAAGTGTTATCTTGCTCCTTTCGCAAAGAGCCTTATTGCAGCAGGCCTTTCCCGTGACCCGCATCGAGCTTGGTGGACGTTTTCAAACCCTCTTTGCGGACATTTTACGACATCACCAACGATGGGTCTCTTTCAACGCAAGAAGCACAACGATAATGGTACTCAGATACCGGATGAGAGCATGGAGGACCCAGATGCGGAAGGATTAACGCCCGAGGCTGCCAAAAAGCCCAAGAAGAAGCGGCCAGCTAGTACGTAACGTTTGTTTCCTCCATCAACGGTCCTGCGTGATCCTCACCTGTTCTCTTCAACTTTGCAGATACCGCCTTCAAGCAGCAACGTCTCAAAGCATGGCAACCGATCCTGACACCCAAGACAGTACTTCCAACACTGCTGATTGTTGGACTGATCTTCGCGCCTATTGGCGGTGTGCTCATTTGGGGAAGCAATCAGGTAAGTTTCCGTGCACTTGCTGGATGGCGGAGAAGGACGGGCCCGCCTTGATATGCCTACAAAAGAAGGAAGTGAGCAAGAGACGTAGCTGCAGATCAAACGCGACAGCATTTGATATCTGACAAGCGAGTATGGACAGCTTCGCGCCATCATGAAATTTGCAAGTGGCTACAGAAGCTCTTGAGCTCTACTTCTTAAAGGAGGCGGTAACGGAAAGAGTCCATACGGTCACCTTGACTGATTACTCCATCCATCTTCAGGTGACCAACATGCGATTTGACTATACCGACTGCGACACTTCTGCACCTACAGATGGAACTGTCGCATCAATGCCCAACGAGAAATACGATTGTAAGCCGCTAATCCCCATACCCATATGTATTGCAACCGCTATATCATTATCCTTTCTTTCCAGATTCCTTGTCTTCATATGAGGATGCCGAAAAATACAATCCTCCCAGGTGGTCATTCAACAATGATTCTTCCAGGCCTGTTGGTCAGCGTGCACAATGTACCATTACCTTTGAAGTACCGTATGATTTGGGTACGTTTATTCGGCAAGAACCATGCCATTCACAATCCCGTTTACTCATTATGTCTATCTATCACGTAGATCCTGGAGTGTTCCTCTATTACCGTTTGACCAATTAGTACGGCATCGTGAAAAGCTTTCTTTCACAAAGTATCACTCGCTGAATCGCTTTACTGATGGAACAGCTATCAAAACAACCGAAGATATGTCCAGTCCCTCGACAGCAGTCAGTTACTCGGCGACAGTGTGTCTCTGTGCGTAATACAACCTCTCCAAACGGAAACTTAGTATAGTTACTGAGATTAATCTGTTTCCGCAACACAGCAAAAATATTGAAGACGGCCAATGCAAGCCTATCACTTCCCGTGATGGCAAGCCCTACTACCCTTGTGGGCTGATCGCCAACAGTCTGTTCAACGGTAGGTTTTGCTTTGCCGTAGAAGATATGTTCCCGGTCTGATTGTCGGTCCAACTGAATAGATACATATCAAGATATCGTTTTACAAAACCCCACAAGTACGTACCAGTCGAATTCCGTTAAGCTTGTGATGAGCTAACCTTGTGACCTTTCAGATGGCGAATCGAGTCAAGCGTACAACTTTACAGACAAGGGAATCACGTGGCACAACGAATACAAAAAATACACCAACAAACCACCGGGAAGCCCTTCTGACTACCTTCCCCCGCCAAACTGGGCTGAGCGATACCCAGATGGGTACACCGAGTTCCCGCAATTGGCTAGTGATGAACATTTCCAGGTCTGGATGCGGATTTCTGCTCTGCCTACTTTCACCAAGCTTTGGGCCAGGAACGACAAGGAGGTGATGCAAGCCGGAACTTATCAGGTCGTAGCCAACATGAGTGAGTCTCTTATGGGTATGGCAAAGGAGTAGGAGTATCAACTTCTGCTTTTGTGATCGTAAAGATTATCCTGTTCGAATGTTTGATGGAACCAAGTCGATCGTTATCTCCACCACATCGTGGATCGGCGGCAAACAGCCTTTTCTCGGATGGTCCTACGTTGCAGTATCGGCAGTTTGCGTATTCTTGGCCGTTGCCGGTACCCTCAAACACATGATCCGACCGAGAAGAATGGGTGACATGTCAAGTAAGTCAATTCGCTCTGAAATGATGGCGAAGTTTTCGCTGATCCGATTTGCGCTACCAGTGCTCTCATGGAACCAATCTGCACGATAGCGAGAGATGCAACAGCGAAACTCAGGCACTTGATGGGATCCACGATATCTGGCGACGACTCATAGATTTTTTCGACGGTGTAGGATGTGAAATGTTGTACATTACGGAAATACCATTTCTATCGCTGTGACGCTTGGGACTAGGCTGAAGAGAGTGAGAGATATTACAAGGCCCTGTCAGCTCCTAGAACAGCCGCTAGATCTATGCATATGCACAGGATTCATAGAGAGCGGTTCCCATGTTGGACAACGTTTCCAGATATAATAGGACCGACTCTAGTTTCGAGTCCTTGATTCCTCGGGTCTCGCCGATCTAAAAAATAGCCCCCGAGAAGCCGGATGTCATAACGAAATGACGAATCGATCGCTTCTTACAAATACGAATTGAGTGGTGGACTGGTGGTGGGACAACAATAATCTTGCGCCACTCTCGATCCTGGCTCGAGTATATTTCTCATCTCTAACTGCTCTCAACCACATTCATATCCAGCAGGAGCTGTTCTTACACTACCAGCACAACACATAACAACATTCGGACATTCTTCATCGCCCTTGCCATCCCGGCCATTGCACTCCTCTTGCCTCATTATATGCTCGGCATCCGCAACTTCATCCAGTCGTTCAGTTCATCATCCGCTTCTCGAACCATGGTTAAATCAAAGACACCACCACCGCCTACCCTACCTACGGCTATCAAGACCAGTCAAGAGGCCAAGCTTGAGGACGGAAGTGAGTACAGGTAGCGACCTGGCAAATGCGTGATGTTTTTTCAAAGCTAATTTCACTCACAAATTAGCCGAAACCGCTGTCTTTGCCAATGGATGCTTCGTGAGTCTATGCCTTAATTCCAGTCATGTTCAAGCGCTCACTAGATACTCTGTTGCAACAGTGGGGAACTGAGCATTTCTACAAGACCTACTACGGCCACTTGCCTCAATTCACATGTGTCTCTGGTTACACCGGAGGTGAAACTGTCAACCCGAGTGAGTGTTACTGTTGATTCCTTACCACATATGCGTACTGAGAACTGTCGGTCCGATCAGCTTATCGACAAGTCTGCTCTGGCGCGACCGGCCACGCCGAGTCAGTCAAGTTGACATACCAGAAGGGATCGATCGGATATGGCGAGGTGAGCTTGCATCCATCTTTGTACTGCCGCCATGTCTAGGTTTTACAACCGTATTACCTTGCAGCTGGTTGAATTCCATTTGCGAACTCACGACCCCACAACAATTGACAGACAAGGTCCGGACAGGGGAAGCCGTAAGCCATCTGATCTTCAGGCGCATGCGCGATCAACCCTAATTTCAGATCAATACGGCAAACATTAGAATACCGATCTGCCATCTTCTACACCACTCCCGAGCAGAAGGAAATTGCTGAAAAGGTCATTTCAGAGGCCCAGGACAAATAGTACGTGTCTGTGCATCCGTCAGTTGTCCGTAGCCATGGGTGACTAATTTACGATGTGGCTGCTATTCTCAGTGTCAAGGGCAAGATCGTGACCGAAGTCGCTCCATTAAAGGCGTGGTACAACGCCGAGGAATCCCACCAGGATTACCTGTTTGAGAACCCCAATGGTATGTCTGTGATTCTCGTCATTCTCTTGTGTACTTTGTGCTAATTGTTTGTTGGGACTTCTAGGATATCACTGCCCATCGCACTATCTTTACTGGTAGTTGGCAAGTTCTCGTGTTCTCTCAGGATTCTGTACACTCTTGTATCCATACCAAATGTAAAAGTTGATTAGGTGACTCTTACTTCTCGCGCACTATGACTGGCTCAGGCGGTTCTTCAATACCCAGAAGTCTCTTGAGCCTTTCCTTCATCGGATGGAATGACTGTCATGATATAGTAGATACAGTTGTATGAGCATTAGTCGTGAAAGTACCAATAAACGATTACACCCAATGATACACATCCTAATTTCGTTCCCAAATCATCTTGTCGGGCCACCTTCTTGAAAACCATTCTGTCATGAGCCCTTTTGTCTTTTCGTAGTCCTCTTCGATATCGTCGTTGAAGCCTAAAAGGCTGACATCCTTGTTGCTATCGATCGACTTGAATACGCTCTTGACATGTTTCGGACTTTTGGCCATGTGAAAGTGGCTATTGCTTTTGCCAGACATGTAGAGATATCTGGAGAGGAGTTTCATGCTCCATTCCCGAAGATTAACCTCTTCGTGCGGAAGAGATGTTTCGGACATGACATTTTCTAGGCTAAAATCGGCCTCCTGCCATGTCGTCGTCAAGGGCAGGTGTGGTGGAGGGAGATATTCAACGGTTTTAGGATCGGCCTTCACGTTGTTGACGAAGGTGGCTTCGGGTGGCGGAAACACTGCAGACAGTCCAAGTGGACCAGAAGCCGTTACGAGCGCCATGATTACTGAAAGATGTACGAGGTTAGCAAGAAGCAGACGCAGCGACCATGCACGGGGAGAATACATACAGCAGTCACCACACGCCGGGTTACTGAACGCAAGCCGCTTGAACATGTCATCTGCAGTAACATCCTCATTCCTACTCCAGAAGGATCCCAGACAACGCTCGAGGTCAAAGGTGCATCTGTCGTTCATCGAAGCTGGTTGACTGGGTCTCAAGATTGGTGGCATATGTCCGTCCATCGATGAGAATAGGAATTCCGTAGCTTTTGGCGGTTCCCAGCCGGCACCTTCAAAGTGGCTCTTCATCCTCTCCTCTTCCAACGTCCACCTTTCACCACGGTGAATTTCGATCTTGATGACATCGCTGTCCTCCTGATCCAACCCGAAGAGCTGTTCGATCTCTGCACGTGCTTCTTCTCCCCAAATCCCTACGGTACCAGCCAAATGCTGACCGGTCTGTCCAGGTTGCCACTGCGGTGCGGTGCCGACCTTTCCGACTACCCAGGTCCACAACAGCGCTTCCCGCCATCTTTCGACACGTAAAGATGTCAGCAACCACTGCATCTGAACGTTGCCCTCCCCAATTGGCAACTCTCGGAATTGGCGTTGACCTGCCACCGTCAAGGCGTCCTCAAACATAAGGGAAGCTTCGTGATGTAGGCCTCTGGTAATGACTTTCGGGACGTGCGCAAAGTATGGTCGCAATCGACGGGGAAACCTCTGGCTAAGTAGCCAGTTGGCGTGATATAATCCGCCGACCTCGCCTGCATCATTGATCCAGGCTTTATCCAAAAGCGGCTTGACCTGCTGATAAAACTACCGGTAATCTCGCAGTTAGCAAACAAAACATCAACGGATTTCTCTCTTGTAACTCACGCCTTGATCGAATCGAATTACGGTTCCGTAAAGCGGTGAGAAGAAATCGGACACTGCATGCGGTTTGAGGATGAAGAAGTCATCGTTGAAAGACAACGAAACGTCTCCCAAACCCCATAAAAAGCCAATCCTACTCTCGATGGCCATGGAGTTAAAGTTCGGCAGCGCGATCTGCCTCCATTCCTTTTCCTTTGCGAGATGTTTCTCGAGGTCCGCCGCGGCGTTCTTGCCGGATCCAAGTCGAGAAGGTAGGTGAAAGATTTCGGAATGTACTGCATATTTGAGGGACGGGTAAGAATTAAAGTACAAATGCGCTGCATCTGCTGGTTTTGACTCTGTTGGGTTGATGTAAAGGTGGTGCAACGGGTGCTTTGTCGATGAAAGATCGATCATATCAAACGACAGCCAAGCCGGAGTTTGTGCAACGCGCCATGTCGAATTCAGCCAGACCTTGAGCTTGTCGGATACGACGGGAACATTCGGTTCAGACTGGGCGTGGACGTAGTGGTCGGGCATCGCGGCACCTGCTGCCTTTCGAGGACGCAGACTGAACGCCGATCTTACGGTATGGCTATCACCGAGATCAAGACCTGCTTCGAGAAGAAGCCTTTTCTCTTTAGCACTGGGCTTGAACTCTTTGTCGGCTGCCTCTTCCAGCTCTTTGATGGCTTGGTGAGATAGCAATCCGAGATCCTCGTCACAGTTGAACGGTGTATCGGAGGTGACGAGGTGGAACGTCCGGAGACGTCCAGGAAGGTTTTGCAAGACCGACCGCATCGAGTATAGCAACTCGTTGTTCTCTCGAAAGTGATGTTCCGGAGAATAGATTCCCTTTTCCGTTCTGACGCGAATCATGTCCTTCTGCCACCGTGGATCTGACCCGTTGACCCAGAGCCAAGTAACGTCTAGCATGTCTTCCGGTCCAAGCTCGTTTCGTCCACACATGATTTCTCCGTTTGCAAACCAAGAATCCAAGCATTTCGGTGGCAAGAACCTCGTGGGGCGCAATCTTGGAAATGGAGATCCGGGTTGATCGAGGGGACGTAGCGGCCTGTACAGAGGGTTCGGAGAATTATAGGTGTCGGCCGGACGAAGAGGTGGTTGCGGAAAGAATGTGGTCGGTATTGCATCCTTGTCGTCGCTTTTAAACACGGAAATCCAGCTCAAGCTGCCATTCAACCAGGATGGAGAAGTCGATTGATTCGGCTCTGGCGGTGCGACGTATCTCGTAAATGTCCACAAGGTCAGGAGCCATATGAACAACGTTGACAGCGACCGAAGATAGGGTCGTCCGGTGGAAATGGCAAGAGGGTTCAGCATCCATCTTCGAAAGCGGGAAAGCGAGAGCCGAGGTGGGACAGACGTGTTGCCAGTCCGAATCGATAGGTCCCTATTACCACCAGCGTTTCTTCGCCCACGGCCGCTTGAAGGAAAGGATGTCGTTATTGGCGAATAGTCCGTGTCGAACAGACCGATTGGATTTGACGATGAAGACGATGAGCCGTTAACCATCACCGGCGGAGTCCTTGCAGCCGATAACCCTACTTCATCCTCCTCATGAATTTTCGCTAAGTATGCTGGCGAGAGGTGTCCTCGATTCAATGGTTCCTGTGAGCGACGACGGTTGACCGAAGGATCCGTTCCGGTGAGAGGAGAGGACGGAGAGAAGGCCGAGGACGTCATGACTCTCCCACCAGGGGAACAGGGAGGTATATTGATGCGCAAATCACGCTTTGACATGGTAAAAAAAGTCAGCGCACGCAGGTGACAAGTCTCAGCAGTTGCACTCACCAAGAGCCTGCTCGCACTGAGCAATGAAGATCTTATACTGTAGTTTCTCTACTGCTGCGTGTCGAGTTCCAGCTCGCGGCGTGTTATCAGATAGCCAGCCCGAAGTACTCGCTGCCTACGGTATGATGATCCGCTTGTATAATTTGCCGAGAAAGCTGCTGAGAAACACCTTGTTCGATCACAAGAACGCGACCGTACTACAGTAAGTACTACGTGATTCCGCAGGCCCGAGTTGCGGAATATTCGAGCTGCCGACCTCCCGTGCTGCGATACAAGCTTTCGTGTTGCGGAGGACAGATGCAGCTGCAATGGTGACGACGAAGTGGGACGAAGTGGCTCGAGTGAATTTTGAAACCAAAGCTGGTCCGTCTGCGGAGGACCTGATGTTGCCGGAGACGCGTTGGTGATGCACCGATGGGAAGACTGGATTCCCTGGTAAAGTCGTGGATATTGGTGTCCGACCGCAATCTTCTGCGTAGCTGTAGCGAATGTTGCAAAGTAGAAGTCCAAAGGGTATACCTTTACGAGTTCACGAGTGTGTGAACACTGGAGCGGTAACAATAAATCCTCAAGTGCAAAACAGCACAATGAATCGATCGCATCCATCCATCCATCCATTCTGATTTCTGATGAACACGTCTCGTTACAACTTGCCAGGCCTTCCTGCCCTCCTGTGCCGACCTGAGTACTGACTATCGGCGGCCTCTGCACTACGAACAACATCACGGAGCTCATCACAGTGTAATAATAACTGCAACGACCAGCTGAAGTAGCTGCTGAATTGCTGAAGTCGTCTGTTTTACCGCTCAAGTCTGCAGTACGCAGTCGTGCCTTTTTTAAGCTCTTTTTTATAGCCCTTTCACAGTTTGGCTGACGTTGGAGCGCTATTTTAGGCAAGTGTGCTCTCTGCGCAAGACAGACTCAAATAGCTACTCAATCTACTCGAATTCTAGGTTCTTTCAGTTGAGTCCGGGCCTGGGTTAGAAGTTGGGAAGAAGAAGCTGAAGAAGAGCTTCGAAGCTTTGGAAGATCTGTTGCTGCAGAATCATCAGACAGAGCTATCATCAGTCATGCAAATATCAAAACGAGATTGAGTTTTGCTTGCCATGTGACTGCCTAGATTTGGAGTTCAAGGTAGAGAGCTCTGATATGCCAGGAACGGCTTTGGGAAAGTTTTTCGTTGCTCGCTGCGAAACACGCTCGCAAAGGTTCCAACGCCGATGCACTGGGTTGGAATGCCGACATTCGTACGGATGCTCCCTTCCGAATGGCTGTTCTCATCGTGATAGCGCCTCACCTCGCCTGGGGGATAGCAATATCGTCCAAACAGACAGTAGGTGGTAAAGCTGACATGATACTATAAATATCGCACCTGGCAATCATGCAGCCGACGTAGTTCATAACGGTAGTAACGACGGAGGAGAAATTAAACTTTGTCAGTATCCCCAATGATGGTGGTGACCAGGAAATGATATTCTGACAGGAAATGATATTCTGACAAGGTATAAAAGTCTGCGATCTGACTCATACGCTAAGGGATGCTCAACCCTTCCTAGTCTCATATCGAGATAAACCGCACCTAGGTGATGCCTCCTAAGCTTTGGGTCAGCAAAATGGTGTATCTGAACCATAGCATCGCTCGTTTCCTCTTTAGCGATTGAAATAGCTCTCTGAATACAACCGAAGGCTTTACGCGCCGAGACCGAGCTTGGTGGTCTTCACGAAAGCCACAATTCTGAACGATGTAAAGTAAAGGAGACATGTCAGTGAAACGGCGTTGCACTTCTAATCTGCAAAAGACTTACGGTGCTTCCAACCCTCCTGAAAGTCCGATCCGATCGCCTTGAGACCAGCTGAGGCAAGCAAGCAACATCAGCATTTGAGTAGAGACGGAAGAAATACGAGTAGCCACTAACCCCATCTTACTCAGCAATCTGTGACCCATATTTTCGGATCCAATTGCTGAGGCGCCATGTCCAACAGCATCACCCTCATTATGTCGAACGGCCGCACCTGAACGGCTAGCATTGCCAGGCAGACTCGGTCCCTTCCCAGAATTACTACCGTATTTCGCCTTGAAGAATTTGCCGGGTGTATTGATGCCTACGATCTGATTGATCTTGTGCTCGTTAACCTCGACAGACGAGAAACTTGTCTTGATGAGAATACTGAAAAGAATATCATCTGGGATAAGTCGACTACCTCCCCTTTTTTGAAAGACACGAAACTCACGGGAATCGCCCTCGGCCCTTGCCCTTGCTTTGCGACTTCAACGAATAACAAGATGCCAATTCATGAACTCTCTTTCGACTAAACTTTTCCATAGGCGGTAATGTCATCGTCGTCTTGCCAGAATCTCTGATAAACTTCCTGATTTCCTGATTGAGCGAGCCAAGATCGGTGACAGGTTGAATTCCCCTCTTGCGCCCAGGATTCATATCGTCGTCTTCCGAGTCAACGTCATCGAACCCAAACCTGGGCTTGCCTTTTTTGCCTTTACCTTTGCCCTTCTTCGAGGCGGGGTAAAGGCTCATGGCAGCCTCCAGCCTGTCAAGCTCACGCTGCTTCTTCTTGTCGGCCTTCTTTTGACGATCCTTTTCCCATTGTGACTGCAGTCCAGCTGGGACACCCTGCATTTTAGCTTTCTTCCCCTTGGGCGCAGGACCTTAAGAGAAGCGCTGGTTAAACAAAAGTGATGGGAGAATTCACAAGTGAGCTTACTGAGATCCCAATCATCACCGAAATCACCGTTGTGTATGGATTTGAAAACCTTGTTTCTCTGTTTTCGATTGCCGCTCTTCAAGATATCTTCGGCATCGAGTGCGTCCTGGATTGACAGCCAGCAAAAAGACTGTAAGTTGTTGGCGAATGCTCAATGCAGAAACGCTCGACTTGCCTGTAGTTGAGCGATGTAATCATCTGCGACAGTAGCCCACGTGTTATGGCCTCGGAACATCTTGTCACGAGCCGTCCCAGTATCAGCTTCATCCGACTCTTCTTCCGACTCATCCTCAACCCAGCGTACGCCAGTCATCTCGTCATCAGAAGTATCGTCAAGGATTTCCTCAAGTTCCAAAGAAGCTGCATCTTCGGACAAGGCATCTTCTTCGTCGCTGCCATCATCTGGAATGACTTGCGCAAACAGCCCAGGCGCAATTTCCACCATATTTGGTCGCACACCACTGGTCTCCCCTTGATCTTCGTCATCATCAGACAATTCACTACCAGAGGAATCGACCCAGCCTTCATCCTCATCCTCTTGCTGGTGCATCTTCTGATCGGCGATATCATCGAGCGTGATATGCTGCGGGTGCTGTACGCCGTTTGCGAATCTGGCGAGCGCGTCCATGTCAATCTCCTCATCTCCCTGGACCCCTGAGCCGCCCTGATTCCCGCTTCCAAACGCATTTTGCACGTAGTCTTGCATGATCGCTTGTTCATCGCGTCGGATTCGGCTGCCAAGACCGGCAAGCACAGGTGCATCCTCCTCCTCGGACCCGCTGAGAATTTCCTGGATTTCCTGGTGATGCCCGGGAGGCCCATCCGAGCCCCAATCGATATCCGAATCGCCGACTCGAGGAAGTCCCTCCGTCTTGCGAATCCTTCCTTCACGTCGAGATTTGCGATCGAGCTTCTTCTGCTTGGATTTTGTTTTGCCATGCATTTTCGATGTTTCAGACTTTGTCGCAACAGGTCGTGAACCGGATGCGACCGACATGTAGCCGGGACCGGACGATTTGCCCGAGGTGGCAGGGTGGCGAGTTGGTTTGGACGAGACTTGGTCCGAAGGAAGGCTGATGGGTTCGGGCTTTGCGAATTTTCGTGCAACAAAGATGATTTCTTCTTCCTCCTCGTCCTCGCTACTCTCCTTTTCGCCAATAAGCGGGCCGCCCTTGGAAGTGTTGAACAGAATTTGGCTGGTCGCTTCCGCTGACCTAGAAGCAGCGGGAGCATCATCAACGAAGAACAATGCCTCCTCTGGTTCTTCCTCCATACGAGATTCTTCGCCCGCAAGGGGTTCCTCATCTGCAAAGGGTTCTTCAACCGCAACAAGTTCATCGTCCGCAAGTGCTTCAGCCATCTCCACGACTAGAGTTTCCTCTTCAATGCCGATAACATTGTCGTCTATACGAACCTCATCCATCGTGCGCGATAGCATCAGATCCGTTCCAGATGTTTCGGCTGCAGTGACGACGACCGCGGTTTCTTCGTGTGTTAGGTCAATGATGGGTTGTTCGGATGTCGATGCAACGGTTTCTGATGAGACGGATTCGGTGGAGTGCGCAAGCGTTGGCTGTTCGATAATTTGAAACTCGACGGCTGAATCATGATCGCCCGGGACTAAGAGATGCGGCAATCAATTGAAGGAAACCGGCACGTGACAAGGTCGAGGTAGCATACCAGTATCGTCCACAACCATATCACCATCGTCCACCCGAACAGGCTTGGAAGCCTCTATCGGATCCCCCTCGAGTTCCTTTTCCGTAAACAACGTCCCTGCCTTGACAAACACAGGCGCCATCATATTCCTCAAATCAGCCGCCTCAAGATCTGCCATCCGCCCCTTCATCCTTCCATTGCCACGACCACGCATGACAGACGCAATAGGATTCCAAGCGCCGCGACCTCGTCCGCCGCCGCCGTTGAATCCGAATCCGAGTCCGAAATGTGGTGTAGCGGCTCCTGAACCGCCAGAAGGGGTTTCGTTTCCCGGACGAGTGTCGGAACTTTGACCGGGAGTGAAGGGGCTGCTTCTACTCTTGTTCTTGCCGCGGAAGGATGGTGTGCCGGGGTTGGTGTTCGGACCATTTGCGGCATAGGAGGAAGGAGCGAATCCTATAGATTCCCGGTGACAAAACAGCAACAGAATCAGCTCAATTCGGAAGAAGCGGGGTCTCTTGACTGTAGTTGCGAGACCGGCCGCTATGAGGAAAGAGTGTACGAACCGTCCATCTGCTTATACGTCTGCCTGTTAATAGCACTGTAGTCGATAGGAGGAACGTCCGAGTAATCCTGCTTTGATTTGCCACCTCTGCCTCTTCCTCCTCCGCCACCACCTCGACCACCTCGTCCGCCCATACCATTCCCACGTCCGCCTCTTCCTGAAGAGGGGTTGCCGTTGAGAAAATCGCCAAAGGCCTGTCGGGACATTTCTTATCTATCGATAGGGATTGTAGGTTTTTGCTGCTGTCGTGTAGACCAGAAGTCCGGTGAATGTGGACTGGACCGCCTGTGGTATGTGTTGTAAATAGTCGATATTAGAATCGTTACCGATGAATATGCAATGCTGATTTGATTTCTATGCAAAGACGCCACCCACTAAACGAGATTTGCCTCGATTCTCTCTTGTTCTGTGCTCCAGTTCGCTTCGATGCAGTCATCGCCGCCCTTCCAAGCAAGCGCGGCCGTGCATTTTTTGATTCCGCGGCTGGCTGTTTCGATTCGTCATTCTGGCAGGTCCAATGTCAGCTCAGCAGCCCAACCCTCTTCAACCAACGTGTGTGGTCTGAAACGGTACGGTGCCATGTTCTCTCCTTCGGCTGAAGTATTCTTATTCACAGCCTTCTTATTCGACTAAGATGCCTGAAGAAGATATACATACAGTCGAGAAGCAAGGTGCGTACCGAATCTGTTTCGCTCTCCGTTGCTCGCCGCGCTGAGCAGGTGGGTCCACGCTTGAACATCCTTCGATTCGGGTCAACCAGCCTGGGACGATAAATGGTAGGCTTTTGAACTAGAATATCTTGACGAGATACTGACCAGGACCTACCTTTACTGTAACCAGGCGGGCAAAGAACACGCCATGGGATAAATCAGCGCCTCATGGTGCATTACTCCAATTACTCAAGGAATCTGGGACTGATGATGTTCCCGCGATTCCCAAGGATGGACTTGCACTTGTTCCGGGATGTGGAAAAGTAAGTGCTCAATTCTACCACTTGAACTGCTTCGTATCGTGTAAATTAATACGTGACTGTGACCTGTCAGGGATACGATGTCCTGCTGCTAGCACAACGAGGACTCGACGCTACCGGATTGGACGTGAGCCCTATCGCTGTCGAGCAGGCCAACGAGTAAGTCACATCCTACTTCACCACTACGCATACTCTTGCTTCATTCTCTGGCCTGTAGATACCTCGAGGAGCAACAAGCGTCTTCGCCGCTGAACCATAAAACGGAAGTCAAGCTCGCCAGTTTCTTTGACTGGAAGCGGCCTATCGATGGCTACAGTGTGATTTACGACTACACGCAAGTCCGCAACATACAACTGCGCCGATATAGTGTACTAATCCAACAAATCCCACTCTAGCTTCTTGTGTGCCCTTCCACCTTCCCTGCGCGCCGACTGGGCAAAAACAATGACTCGCCTCGCCGCACCAACCGGTACCCTGATCACCCTGCAATTCCCTCTTGACGGACCGGAACGTGAGGGAGGTCCACCTTATTCTCTCTGGGACGCGCTGTATCACGATCTACTGGACAAGGACTGGGAAATGGTGTTCCAGCGGGATGTAAAGAAGGAGGAAAGCAGGTTTGATGGTGATTCGTTCAAGCAGGGCAGAGAAAAGATTGCCGTTTGGAAGCGGAGGGCCTAGATGTACGAGATTTATGCTTCTTTATCGTTTATTGCGTTCAAGGAGAGGGAATGGGTTCGTCTGGGTATCCCTTTGTACTTATCAAGGAGGAGACCTAACCGCTCAGTCGGTCGCACCGATACATTCGTCTGTCAACCCAGTTCACCGACATACTCGATCCGTTGAGCAACGGCTGCGACGTTTGTTTAGAGAATACAGAGAGGTCTCAAAGACGATTATAACGCTGGATACTATAGCTTGCCCATTAGATAATGAAAGAGGAGTGGAGTTTTCATGCAACTGCATGTGCATAACTGCACGTCTCTCCGGAAAGCTTGCGGGTTCTCCCGGTCCGGACGAGCCGGACGGATGGCATTCATTGAATACCGGATACCAACTTCACTACGGTAAACGATGCGATCATATAAACCTGCTGCAGCCTCCTGTCATTCGGGGAACCACCAGAGGAACTCGCTTGCCTCACCTATCATCCACCCTCAAAAAGACCACAATACACGAAACCATGCCCGTCGAAATCGCTCTACCACCCGCCGTTAAAACCATCTTGCTCACCGGAGCTGGTGGTTTCGTCGGACGAGAACTCGTGCAGCTTCTACTCACCAGGTTCCCAGACGTCAGCTTGATCGCCACGGACGTTGGTGTGCCTCCCAACTATGGTGTCGAGGATGAAAACAGGTTGAAGTGCGTCGCTGCGAATTTATGTGACAAGAAGGAGGTCGAACAGCTCTTTTCGGGAAGGCGGGTCCAGGCTGTGTTTGCTCTCCAGTACGTCCGCCCTGCCTTCTGGCATGGCCATACAAAAGCTGATATAGACCTGTCACAGCGGCATCATGTCTGGTCAATCAGAAGCTGACTTTGAGCTAGGATACAACGTCAACGTGTTCAGCCATATGAACGTCTTGTCCGTCCTCGCCAAGCACGCCGAATCTCGTGAGGAGGGAGAACCACTGCCGGTGCATGTCAATGTGTCCAGTCTTGCGGTGTATGGTGGACGGAAAGCGACGCCCAACTCAAGAGTCGTTCCCGAGTAAGTAAAGCTTTCGAGATACGGACACACAATTCTGAGATGTTGGATATGAGCATAGGGACACACCGCTACAGCCGGAAACCAGCTATGGCGTCTGCAAGTCCGTCATTGAGCTTGTAACATATGACTACACTCGAAAGGGCACGTAGTTACAACCGGCTTGAGATCCCAAGCGGCGACTGATATAATCTCGTATGAATCCTCTAGGTTTCATCGATGGCCGAACTGTTCGACTTCCGACCGTCTGCATACGAACCGGAGCACCTTCATCTGCCGCCTCGAGCTTCATCTCTGGTCTCGTTCGAGAACCTCTGCAGGGCATCAAGACGGTCTGTCCGATTGCCAACAGCATCGACGATGAGGCGATCGAGGGCATGCCAATCTACGTGACAAGAGTCAAGACCGTGGTTGAAAATATCGCTCGCGCGATCAACGTCGACGCTAAAGACATTGAGCAAAAGGTGGGGAAGACGCGATGTATAAATTTGCCAGGCATCAAGATCACAACGCGGGATATTCTGCAAGCCGTGTAAGCTCTTCCTCCACACGATAGCCGGATTTTTCGTCACTCCGCTGACCGGTCAGGTTATCTCATAGCGAAAAGGCAGGAGGAAAGCAGGCCCTGGACTTGATCGAGTTCAAGAGGGACCCCAAAGTCGTCGCCATCTGTGAAACTTGGGCCGGTGATTACGATAGCTCGGGGCCTATGGGTTTAGGCTTTGCGGTGGACGACACGCAGCAAGGATATGCGCAAGCCGTTGCCGATTTCCAGAAAACCTTGAAGGCTGCTTGAACGCCGAGTTCTGTCGCGAGCGGACTTTCCGATCGAGGACAGGACATACCGACATGAGGGTTTTCACCAGTGCTACCCTTCCGGACGGTCTCACAGAAGTCGCAATCGCATTCACGAGGTACGAGTACGCGCGATGCGATACTTGTGGCTGGCAACAAGTGACAGAAGGCAGGAAGATTCAAGACAGAGAAGAATTCAAGTGTAATGCATAACATCCTGCGAAACCCATGATAGTAATCTATACACTTAACAGTTCCAGAAAAGAATTTCTGGACTCTCTGGCTCAGACCTTTCTATAACAGCCTTGTCCCATCCATTTCCTCGAGCTTGGCCCTTTTCCACTTGCGTCAATGCGTCTTCAGCTGAAATGACCGTCACCTCTTCCAACTTCATCGACGACTTGATGTACGGCAAGAGCGACGTAAGCGCATCAATTTCAGAGTATGGAAGACTTCGAGCAAGAGCAGAAGCGTCGCTAGCGAGCTTGCGCTGTAAATGAAAGGTTTGTCAGATTCACGAGTTTCACTAAAGAGGTGGAGGAACATACCTTGATCATTGAGACAAACGGCATGATTCGCTTGTCCTTGATCAAGCCTGTGGCTTGGAGTTTCTCCCTAAGCTTCTTGTCATCGACCGATTTGCTGTTTTCATCGTAAAGTTCTCGAAGTACTGCGATGGCATCATCCTGCCATGCCGGGTACTTGGCGGCAACAAAGATTCTGGCTGACCGGGGTTTACTGGGGTCGTATGTAATCGTCTTTCCCTTGCCCTTCTTTTTAGTCATTGCAGCTTCGGTCGATCGCATGTTGGACAAGACGCCTCGCATGTATTGCAGTTGGGCCAAGACACCTTCATTGCTCTCGCCTTCAACCTCTGGCCAGAGCGCGTTCTGTACCGTTGTCGGTTCCTCCAGGATATCCCGCCAAATGTGCTCAGCATAATGCGGGATGAAGGGCTGTGCCAACAAGGCACCCGTTCGCAAAAAGTAGAAGACAAGATCCGCATGCATGCCATCGCCGCCGTTTTCCGGCAAGGTGACTTCTCGATACCAATCTCGAGCGCTTTGGTACTCGTAGTATCCGTATTTCAAGGAGTCCTTGTACACAGTGCTGTTTGGGACAGAGAAAATTAGAGCTTTTCATAACCAACGAATTCACGACGTGCAGACTGATGACCTACTCGATATAAGCTTTCTTGGTCCTCTTGTTGAGAACGTCCATTTCGAGCTTAAAGGCGGTATCATGCGCATTGTATTCACCAGTTCGCAACTCTCCACGGCCTCGAGCGGCTTTCATTTCCTACGAAACAGTTCACACTGGATAAGCTGATGTCAACCCGCATGTTCCAGAGAATGCCTCTTACAGCTGCCCATTCCGTTGCCGTGTAGAGACGCAAAATGGATGCGTTAGCAGTCAGCTCCTCGAAACTGAAGATATCAAACAGGTTTAGCGGCGCATCAAGTCATGCATCCGTACAGACTCACTTGGCATCTGTCAACTCGTCACCAGCATCGGCCAATGTCAATCGCGTAGCATCCGCACCAAACTTCTTGACAGCTTCACCCAACGTCAAGAAATTGCCTGTACTCTTGGACATCTTCTTGCCGTTCAACATCAAGTGACCGTTGGCCCGCATCGCCTTGGGCCAGTACTCTTCGCTGAACAGAGCGGCGTGGATGTAGATGCAGAATGTCAAGTGGTTGGGGATCAAGTCCTTTCCGGAAGATCGAACGTCCATAGGGTAAAAGTATTGGTAGTTGTATTTGAGCTGAGCAGCCCTTTCCTTGTCGAGCGATTGACCTTCGGGGAAAGGACCGTCCTGAAGGACATATCGCCAAACCTCATCGGTCAACTGATCAGGAGTGATCCCGAGAGGTCCAGTCTTGTCACCATAGATGCTGCCCTCTTGCAACAAGTTGGCAATGGTGTAGTAGGACATGTAGATGGTGGAATCACTGAGCGACTCGACGAGGAACTGCGGGTCCCAGGGGAGTTTGGAGCCGAGACCGTAGCTTCGCGCACAGGCCCACTGATTGAGCCAGTCGAGGACGGCTTCAAACGAGTGTCGAACTTCGGGGAAGAAGGTGTTCATCCGTTCGACCATGCTGTTTTGATCGAGAGCAGACGAGACGAACGTCAGTCACAGCGCGCCGAGGGCGTTCCGATCCATGTCGAGACGCAAACTCACAGCTTTGCCTTTGCCTTCCAGTCTTCTACACCGTAGTCGAGGTACCACTGGTCACAAAGCGCAACGACACACTCGTCTGCACTTCGGGAAATAACCTGGTTCTCGGGCTCAGCGTACGGGAACGCCAAACCGGCATCAATCAACTGTTTCCTAACAAGAGGCTTGGCCTCTTGAACAGGCCGGCCCTTAAAATCCCCAACAAGCATCGTACCAAAGTTGAAACCCTCCTTGTACGCGATGTCTTTTGCCTCGGCGAGTTGAACCTTGTCCTTTTGCGAGTTGATCTTGAACTTTGCAACAAGCGCAGCAGCGGTCACATCACCATAGTTGGGCGTGTTGAGCACGGGAATAGGCTCATTGGCAACCCATTCCGGCTGGATCTTGTAATATTCCGCCTTTTTGCGCAAGTCCATGAGCGTCGCATAGTCGTCGGGCGAGTCGGATGGGACACAGCTGACGACACCGGTACCCTTGTTGGCCAAGACGCCTTCCATCGGCACGATATAGATCTCGGGAACGACACCGAAAGGCGGGTTCACCTTGGTCCCGACCAAATCCGCACCCTTGACTTCGGCCAACTTGTGAAGCTTGCCTCGATCATCAAAGGTACCCTGGAACGCCATGTTCCGCGCAGCACGTTCAGTAATCAAGTAGGCCTCGGTTTCCGAGGCTTGGTAAATCCCGTAGTTGATTCCGGTACCAACAAAGCAGTTGGTCTGCCCGTACATCGTTTCCGGCCTCAACGTCGCCGCAACCATGTACACATCCTTGCCCTTGAGCGCGGCCTTGACGACCTCACCAACTCCAGGAGCCCACTCGAGAACCTTCATCTTGATCGCGGTATATTCTTGAGGTCCTACACCTTCGCCACTGGCACGATCGTGGTCCATGCAGGGCTGATCATCTTTCGGCGAGTAAATGGTGTATCGTTCGCCAAACTTGATCCGACCTTGGGCTTTGAGCTCGTTCATTTGCCATCTGACGAATGAGTCGTAGTACGGGTTGACGTCGGCTGCAATTCGAGACATATGACGCTTAGCACTCAATCCGCAAGGCAGATGAACGGCAACGAAAACGACCTACTAGTGACAAACGACCTCCTCCAATCAATCCGGGCACCAACGGCAGTACAATCCTGTTGCGCAATAGGCGGGAAATACTTCATCCAATGAATCGGATCCGCAAACCGCTTAATCTCATCCCTCGGAATACCCAACAGCTCCATAATCTGGAACTGGTATGTCAAGCCTGTTGATTTGGCCGCGAGTTTTCCCTTTTTGGCTCTGGACGGGTCGGAGCTTGTAGGCGCGGCGGTGACGACTAGGTCTTTTTCGTTTTGAGGGGCGGTCGGGGTCGGGAGTTGTTCGGCGGCTTCCGAGGCGAGTTCAGGGTCTTGGTATCCGCTGAAATCTTCACCAAACATTTCCATTTCTCGGATCAACTTGTCGGCGGATGACTACGTATCAATCAGAAAACATCAGCAAGCCCACGCTGCATCAAGATTATGCTAGACGAAAACGCACCTTGATTGGCATACCGGTACAATGGAAACCAAGCGGGAACAGCGCCCGTTTACCCAACATCCTCTCAAACCCACACGCAAACTCGATTTTAGAGATGGAAAATGCGTGGCCGAGGTGCAAGCTCCCGTTCATGTAAGGGTACGGGAACGTCCCAAGCCATTTCGGATTCTGCGCTCGGATCTCGGACGGCGTCATGGGTCGGGTTTCCGGGTCTACTGCTTCTGCGTAGGTGGCGGTGGAAGGCGCCGGCGCATTGATTTCGAATACTTTTTGCTCGAGCCAGTGTTGTTGGGCCTTTTTCTCGAGTGTGATGAGAGCATCTCGTTTACCGGTCTAGGAGGACCACGCCGGGAAACGTAAGTGACCGGGAAGGAGTACACTTGGCTTGAGCCTACGACATACCTTTTTCAGGTCCAATGTCTCTGCGTCAGCAGCGACAGCAGGAGGAGCCATCTTGAGTATTCTCGAGGTAGAAAAGTTGCGCGAGTTGAGGGTGGAACGTGCTATCGAACAGCGAGTAGGGGAAGAATGGACGACGCGAATTGCCTTTGAAAAGAGGCAAAAGCGAGGTATTTTGGGCAAAGTTCCTTGTTGTGCTCTGAACTCTGGGAGAAGCTCTGCGAATGCTGGCGAGAAAAGATAAAAGGATGGAGTATGCTTGATCTTCCTTCGTGAAGAGAGAAGTCAAAGTGCAAGGTCGTGGAATTTCGGGCGGGTGCACTTGTCGGCGGCCGGAGACGAGTCGCTTCCGCTTCTTGATCGCTGTTGTATGGAGTGAACAAGCCAGGAGGCTGTCAACGTCTGAACAACTAGTGAACCAAAGTAAATCAAGGGCAAGTAAGGTGGTTAACTACGATTGGATCTTCGACTCTTTCGTGACATACCCAAGGAATTTCTACTACCCGCCAACATGTCCGCCTCTTTCGCTCAACCGTCAATACCATCCCTTCCGCGACAACTAGACTCTCCTTCCACGCCCGTTCCGACATTCACCTCGAGCGAACCCATATCAAAAACATACAAGGCTTATTTCTCGCAAAACGAGGTCGATCAGCTATTCACCAACCAGAGAGGAAAGTTGACGACGGCAAAGGCGGAAAAGATCAAGCAGGTTGCTTGTGGATTTATCGATGCAGTTGGGCTCAGGATTGGGTTGTATGTCCGCGAGTGCTGCCAGGAGCAGATAATTACCATGCACTGAATGAAGTCTTCTATCCTCCTGTCTTTCAGTCCACGAAGAGTGATAGCGACAGGTCAAGCTCTGTACCACCGATTCCACCTATATTTCCCACTAAAAGACTTCAACTACATAGTCGGTATCTCCGCTCAATCTCCACAGCTGGTCTTCACTGAACCTTGTCTCAATATTGCCCTCCTGCCTTGTAGGAAGTCTCTCTATCAACCCTTTACGCCGCTGCGAAACTACACGACACCCTGAAAAAACCACGCGACCTCATCCTCGCATCCTACGCCATCCGCCATCCAGAACTACTCAAAGGCCGTCTCACACTTTCCGTCGATCCGGCATCCATTGACCCGAAACAACTAGAAAGCGAACGTAAAAGAATACTGAGTATCGAGCGCTTGGTGTTGGAGACGTTGTGTTTCAACTTTATTGTCGGCGCAGAAGGCAGTGGGTCGCCTGGGTTGGATGTTTTTGGGCTCTCAATGAAGTTAGGAAAGAGAGGAGGATGTGAGTGTTACCCTGGCATCGGTTTCCGTATATCATGATACGAGGCTAATCTCCCTGTCTCGCTACCTAGACCGGAAAAAGTTCATCTACACCGCTTGGAAAATGATCATTGACTCGTAAGTTCCAATTCGCAGGTGGTCTTCCGTATCCGCGATATTAAACGAGTTCCCCCACGCCACATGTACCAGCTATCGAACGACTGCCTCCCTCTCGTACACCCCTCAAACAATCTGCATGGCTTGCTTCTACGCCACTGCAATACTGTACAAACCGCCCGCGGGCCTCGGGAATCCAGACGGCGCTTTTGGCGATGTATCCAGGACGTCACATGAAGAGAAGGAGATGATCAGCGATATTGATTCTTTCATTGATGTTGTGGCGCGGTGGGACACGGGCAGCTTAGATACGTGGCTACAAGGTATACCTGTGGCAATGGCTGATATTCATGGTCAGTTCCACCTTTTGAGCGCGCTCCTACTGATCGGCCCACTCATAGCTTTCGTGCGCAACAGACATCGTTCATCTGTTACTCGATCTTCACGTGTTCATCCTCCAATCTTCGTCTCGCCCCACCACCACCACGTCGGAACTAGCCATCACGCCCTCATACGGCACACCCGTCTCACCATCCGACCTCGCACTTTCCGCCTCTGCCGCTGCCGCCAGTGGAACACAACCAGCGCGAACCGCGCTTGCTCAAAGCGTCGTCGGACTGGGAACACATCCGCAGTTGATCCCGGTGTTTACGTTGCCCCCTCGTCAGAACTGGACGCAGGAGCGGTTGATGGAGCTCAAGATTTGGTTGAGGGGCCATTACGATACACGCATGCGCGACACAGAGAAGAAGAACGGAAATGTGTCGTCGCCGACAAGTGATTCCGAAGAGGTTGTCGTCGAGACTACCAAGCTGACTATTGAGACTCTGACGGCGGGTCTGGGGAGGAATGATGCAACGATACGGTTCTTGTTCTGGTGACGATACCTCGCCGTCTGTTCGACCAGCTGAGAGACTGTATATCCAATACAATATCATACAAAGCTCGACGATCGATACATGATTAGGCGGCTACTCGTCGTCCATTTCATACTCTTCCTCATCATCCTCGTCGTCATCGTCCGAGTCATCCTCGTCGTCCTCACTTGCAACGGGTGCGCGTGTGTTCTCTTCACGCTGGGCCTGATGGAGAATGAGTTTCGCGTCATCAGTCCATGTCATCTTTGCTCGCTCATACGGCAGAACTAAACGTACCATCTCAATCTCCTTCCTCTTTTGATCCCTGACCTTCTTCTGCAATCGCATCCACGATCCAATCGGTGTTTCCGTTATAGGAATGCCGTCCAAGAACGCCTCCACCTCGGCTCGGTCATTCGGGGCGAAACTGACGTTTCGCCTCTTCTTCTCCGTCCACTGCCTGGTAACCTCGATCTTCTCGACCAGCGTCTTGAGCTGGTTGTTGACCTTGCCTGAAGCTCCGCCCTTCTTGAGGTATCGCTTGAGCATAAAGACAACCGGTATAGTCATTTCGGGGAAAGCAATGTTAGTACTCATGATGGCATGGAATTCGCCCAAGAGGTACACAAGTTCTTCCGCCAAAGTTTCCTGATAGACCTTGGTTTTGGGGTAGTTGGCAGGAGCCTTGATAACGTACTCCATATCGAGTGGTTTCAAGGACGCATTCTTCGGGTTGGCTCGCTTGAATTCGTTGGATTCCAAGATCTCGAGCAGGAAAGGAGCGAGAGGGACGTAGTTGCCGGTTCGAGCGTTGATCCTCAAAAGGGCTTGTAGTACGTGGAATCGCAAGGGGAACCATCGTGATGTAGGCACCAGTCTATGCGGGCGAATTTGCGGATATGAGTTTTGCGCAAGGCTCTCTTGTTGATTTTGAACGACTTACCGCACGACACCGATGGCAATCTGAACCAAGGGATAGATCAAAGGCTCGAGAGGACTTGCCTGACCGCCAGCCTCGACGATCTTTTCCTTGTCACAGCTGCCAGCGAGCACAAGACTCCAGAAATCAAGACAATGAACAAACTGCCAGTTGTAGACCGCTCGGAAGGCTTCCTTGTCGGCTTGGCCGCTTCGGACAACACCTCGCAAGTGCACAGCGAGCATACGAATATAACCGAAAGCATGAGTGTATGAAATTTCGGGATCGAGTTGGTAGAGCTGTGCCGCGGTGTTCTTCATGAGGTTGATGGCGGGAAGGGTGTGGGCAGAAGTAAGTCGGAGGGGAGGTAGAAGTGCCGAGTAGATGTTCTGAAAGGAAAGGTGTAACGGTAAAGACTCGTGATATGACGCTGCAAGCATGAGGAATCCACTGACCTTCAGGCACAAATCTTTGATGGATTGATCACCAGCCTTGTAAACTTTCCGGACGGCCAAGAAACACGCAATTCTCACGTTATCGGCCGATGAGGACCACAATTCGAGAAGCAGCTGAAGGTGGTCGGGTAAGTACCGGTATTATGAGATTTACGCGACTCGACTAAGACTTACCTTGAGGTACGCCTTTAGTTGTTTCTTGTTGTCCATCACCCACGGCAACAATTTTGTGCTTTCCGAGACGGCGGTATGCAAAAGACCTGATGCATTGGAATCGTCTTCATCATCTGTTGGTGTTGGAGCCGACGGAAGCGACTTGATAAGGAACATCAACGTCGAGAAGTGAGACTTTATGAACAGAGGCAGTCGTGCTTGAGATTTGGGGACTTTTGACACCTTGCTGTAACGCCGACGCAATTGAGTGAATACACGCCCTTTGACTCTATCGGAATCAGAGCTTACAATCGTCCGCTAGGCAACTCCTTGTACGGGATATGCTTGGCCAAGACCACAGGAGTAAACTTCAACGCGGTCAAAATCAACTTGTTGAAGACTGAAACAGGCATGTCATTAGTAAAGACATGGTAAAAGCCCACCGGCACATGCCGCACTCACCCAGAGCACTGTCCACCTTGTACCTCGTCTCGAAATGCTCTTCCCCCGCCTCGTCCATATGAGCAGCGGCTCGGAACGCAAGCACCATCTTTCGCAGGGATCGAAGCGAGTGCTGTTCAATCATGGCTCGTTGCCAGCCACGAAGCATCTTCATGGTGACACTGATTTTCTCCGGTTCGGCTCCAGAGATGCCTTCGAATTCGGGTTCATCTTCTCCCGAATCGCTATCGGCTCCATCGTACTCGTCCATGTCCTCGTCATCCTTCTCCTCTTCCTCTTCAGCGGCCTTTCCCTTCGTCTTTTTAGCCTTTTTCGACTTGGGTGCAACCTCTTCTTCTTGACCAAATGTCAAGAGATCCGCGTCGTTCTCTCGCAAGTACTTGTAGAACTCGGGATCCTTTTTCTCGAGTTCCGCCAATTGCTTGGCCATCTCGGCCGCATCGACATCCGGGTCGTCGATTGTGTCGTCCCCTCCTTCGTCTTCGAGGTCAAAGTCGTCTTCGCCAAGGGATGAGAGATCATCTTCCTCGGCATCGTCGTCTCCATTCAGGTCTGCGGCGCCGGCCTGTCCAAAAGGTATGCTTAGTCCTAGAGCTGCAGCGGTTGTTCGAGAGAAATAGCTTACATCGTCGGAATCGTCCTCATCACTGACAGCCTTGCTAGAAATCGTCAACAATTCTCCATTCAGTCAAAGACCCCATGTTCCGCGTCACTCTACTACTCACCCCTTGCCCTTGTTCTTCTTCGAGCCCGCACCTTCATCGCTCTCTACCGGCCCATCAAAGTCATCCTCCTCTCCCTCATCACTATCCTCATCCGCATGCTTTCCCTTGCCATGCTTCTCCTTGTTCGCCTTTCGGTTCTCTCGTCCAGCGACTTTTTTCTGGACTTGTTGGTACTTGCGTCGCTTTTCGATCGTCTGCTTCAACTTGCCGGAAGAAACAAACTTTTTGGTTTGCTTGGTTGCTTTTGGCATTTTTGTGGATGTGACTTGGCAAGCCTTTGTTTCCGAAGGGAGACCGAGGAACGTTTGTGGGACTGGACGGAGGAGTGGTCTCTTCAATGGGAAGAGGGTCGACAAGTAGTAATGACCCCGGCAAAGCCTACCAGCTTCAACTTTCCTAAGCTGGTCACGTGAAGGTGCTCCCAAATGAGATTTTGAGACACAAAGTAAACAAGGAAGATGAGCATTTCCAAGCAGATTCCCCAGGCTCTCTACCAGCTCTCTATAGCGCTCTCTATCCTATACTTGAACAGTACTAGATAGAGCATCGCAATGATTTGCAGTCCAGGACGATACAAACAGCTTATTACTCTTGTACGATCGCGGACCGAGAAAATCTGCTGAAAGGTAACGCGGCGGACGGCTGCGATAGCGAGATACCACAACAAACGAGTAAACCGCGCACCGTACTCTATTGACTTTCCCTTAGTGGACGCTTTTCAACGATGATGGAGGGAGAGCTGGGTAGAGTAGCTCAAGCACAAATTTCAACACTCCAAAGAGCTCTTCAAGGGCAGCTCTCATCAGAGCTCAGTTCCGTAGCTGGTTTCGTCATCTCGCTGCTAGATAGCCCGGGATTCCTGTTCCTGCTCTTCAGGCGGTCGGTCCTCTGCCGAGGGGACCTCCACTTTCTTCCCTTGGTCGATTGCGTCGGTCTCGTTTTTTGGGTCGGCTTTCTGAAATCGGACGAGCGACCGACCATGGGTAACCAGGGCCTCGGAGGATCGGCTATAGTAGACGTCTGCCTGCACAGAATCATTTTTCTCATTTGTGTTGGCCGTCTATCTGCAGTGATCCACCCCCTGCCACACCGACTTGATTTTGATAAGCTCGAATATCGCCTGTGACGGGCGCGCAACCCCCTATTTAATTTGAGATCGGGATCGCGAGCAACCTGAAACCGGAGCGCAAACTCCGGTATTACAAAGCACACCCTAGCACGTTATCGCAATATCAACTTTTGGGCTGAAACGACTTTGCGACAACTCTCGACTCGGCACAGTAGTGGATTGATTCAGACAAGCAGCAGTGGGCTACTACTCGGTACGTCTCTTCGATACGCAGAGTCGACGACGCTGCAAGGAGAGGAAAGCAAAAACTGGTCAATTACAAACTTCAACTGGTTCGTCATCGCGGAAAAGAGCAAGGTGGTCGCTTCGATACTCAGTAATTTTTTGTCTAGACCGTAGTCTTTCTAGGACGACATCGCCATGGGCCTTCTCTCCCTCGGAACACCTCTCAGCTGGCCGGATACCAAGGCACTGGCGGATCACGTTCGCGAACATGGTATAACCCAGTTTCTTTACACATGGGATCGCTGGGCTGGTCGCAAAGGGGAACCTCTGCTCTGGGGTGATGAAATCGAATATATAGTCGTGTCTTTGTTGGACGACAAGAAGCGGGCCTCTCTGTCCCTGCGGCAGTCGGAAATCCTCGAGGAACTCAAGAATGTGGTGGGAGACCTCTGCGACGAACAGCCCGAGAAGAGCATGGTCATTCCGACTTTTCATCCCGAATACGGCATGTATATGCTCGAATCTACACCCGGGTGCCCGCTCGGCCCTCACTTGAAGGATCTCGTCGGAGTTGAAGCCAACATGCGTTTCAGGCGGAAACTCGCTCGATCCCACCTCCGACCTAATGAAGTACCCATGACAATCACAAGCTTCCCGAGACTTGGTGTGACCGATCAACCTTTTACGGATCCCGAATGCATGTCAGTGGCCGACTCCCCGGCGAGTCAGAGTTTATTCGTTGGCAAGGGTGTCACGAATCCACACGCGAGGTTTCCGTAAGTCTCAAATAGAGCCGTATTTCGTGTACACGCTCTTACGGCTTGGTAACTTTCTCTAGCACCCTCACTGGAAATATACGATCTCGACGTGGCTCGAAAGTCGCTATCAACGTTCCCATCTACAAGGATACAAACACCCCTTCACCGTTCGTAGACCCGACGATCCCGTATGACCGTCAACTTTGGCCGGGAGACAGTGAAGCCAAGAACGGCGCAGCAAAGCCCGACCATATTTATATGGATGCCATGGCATTTGGTATGGGATGCTGTTGCCTACAGATCACATTCCAGGCCTTCAATGTCGATGAAGCGAGGAGAATGTATGATGCTTTGGTACCGGTGGCGCCTATCATGGTATGTTCGGCTCGTCCTGCAGCGTGCGATCGTAGTTAGTAATATGCACCTCTTTCCCAGCTCGCTCTTACTGCTTGCAGTCCGGCGTTCCGGGGGTACCTCGCCGACGTGGATGCACGTTGGGATGTCATTGCCGGTAGCGTTGACGACCGTACAGAGGAGGAAAGGGGATTGAAGGTAAGGATTGGTCGCAGCCACAATTTCATACTTCCGCCCTGGAAAGCTGAACTTGTCTCCTTGCTCCAGCCCTTGAAAAATGACAAGTACCGCATACCGAAGTCGAGATATGATTCGGTCGACTGCTACATCGCGAATGATGTGCGCAACAAGGCGGAATTCAATGATATTTCATGCCCGATCAACGATGAGGTATTCCAGCGACTGAGGGCGCACGGTAAGATCACTCTTGTCGGTCGTGAATCAATAACTTATCGATACTATATCTACTATCAGGCATCGATGAGGCTCTAGCAAACCACGTTGCGCATCTGTTCATCCGAGATCCCTTGGTGATCTTTAGTGAACGGGTCGATCAAGATGACGAAGACTCCATGGACCATTTCGAAAACATCCAGTCGACAAATTGGCAGACTATCCGATTCAAGCCTCCGCCGCCGAATTCCAACATTGCATGGAGAGTAGAGTTTAGAAGCATGGAAGTTCAGTTGACGGATTTCGAGAATGCTGCCTTCTCCATCTTTATCGTGCTTCTCACACGGGCGATTCTCAGCTTCAACTTGAACTTTTACATGCCGATTTCTCAGGTGCGTTATGCGAATGATTGTCCTCAGGTCTCATATTAACATCTTGATTCGGTTCATTCAGGTCGATGAAAATATGCACCGAGCTCAGAAACGTAACGCCGCTCGTGAACAAAAGTTCCACTTCCGAAAATGGGTATTCCCCTTGGGCAAGGCTCCCGCCCATATGGATTGCCGAAGTCGCGCGGCCTCGCCCAATGGCTTCAGAACCTCGCCAGAATCGACAGAAAATAATTCCAGCAGCGTGCCACATTCGGCATCAACCGCGTCTTTCAACCTGGAAAGCGACTCGAAATGCACCAGCCCGAGCACACCTCACTTCGAGGTTGATGACGAGACCGAAGAAATGACCCTGGATGAGCTTATCAACGGCAAGGTGCACTCATGAAAGTGATGTTTTGCTGCGACGCTTTACTGATTAGAGCTTTTGACGATTGCATTCAGGCTGAATTCCCTGGGTTGTTGGGCGTCGTCAATGCTTACGTCAATTCTCTAAACGTTGACGTGGCTACAAAATGTGATATTCGCAAATACCTCAACCTTATCAAAGAGAGGGCGGCAGGTAAGAGCTTTGAATTTTGCTTGACTCTTTCGGGTCTAATGCTGTTCCTCTGTGTCTGTCAGGTAAACTGGTCACTCCCGCTGCATGGATACGAAACTTTATAACATCGCACCCCGAGTACAAGCATGATTCCGTTGTATCCGAGGTTATCAATTACGATTTGCTCAAGGCTATCGACGAGGTGTAAGTAGCTGTATCCCCTAGTCACCCCTTTCGACATAACACTAATACATTTCATCGATATTCTACAGAGAAAGGGGGGTACGACTCGCACCAGAGTTGCTAGGCAAGGCATACAAAGGCAGCCAGGTTGCATGATACAGCATTCCCATATGGACGGTTGTACAGTACATTTTCAAAAGCGCATATTTTAAATCTCGATGCCTCCATGCAGTGCCAAAGCGCGGAAAGGTTTATCATGACCTCTTTCGGCCTCTCTGCGGTCGTACTCTTCCAGTCTGTTGCATATCCGGCTCTTATCCCCAAGAATAACCAAACCCTTGACCACGTCTTCTTCCAGTGATTTGCGGACATGAGCACGGAAAACATCCAATCGGCGAAGATAAAGGCGAAGGGGCGAAACGGATGTTAGGTTTGGCAAGCGAGAAGATTCGGTCTCATCTTGTTGGTCCAGATACTCGGTCACGGAAAACGCTAGCCTCTGCGCTTTGTCTAGATCAACAAGGATCTCCGCTTGCATCTGTCTCACCAGAAATAGTCATTCATTGCTTATTACCGTCTGAACAAGCTGTATCTATGCTCACCTCTGTCAATTCGTCAATCGCACCCTCAACAAGACCGCTGTGGTGTCTAACCGCTGCGGGCTTGGCTACGCCCCATTGAATCGCATTCTCTAGCCTAAGACAATGCCCACTTTCCCATTCGAGTTTACCGATTGTTGTTTTCATTTCCTCAAGGAACAAGCGCTCAGGCGATGCTCGTTGGGCCGAGAAGATGTTGAGCGAACCATCTATTCGACTTCGGGATGGATCACGGACGCAGATCATGGTGGGTACAGCTGGATGACTTGTGTAAGGCAAGCTCGACTTGTTCAAGCCACGTAGCTCATCGTTCCTTCTATGTAGGATTGTGACACAGGTGTCTCTTGAAAAATATCAGGGGTACAACAAAGGAAGCAGAGTTTCTCGGGCCGCCTTCGGTCTAGGTACTCTTAAAGCCGAAAGGTTGCAAGCTTCGTTTGTCGGGTCTCATCAACAGGTATAGGACAGGTTGAGCTCATGTACCGGATATACAACGCAGTCAAGACATTACAGCATAATCTTGTAGCTAACTCGCTCTACCCAATAACAGGATCGATCTCCAGCGGACTGTCTGATTGCTGGCCTTTTCTGTGTTGTCGAGTAGCAGCTAAAGCTCCTTTCATCTCCGACACTATCTCCTCCAGCAAATTGAGCTCCACTTTGGCTGCAGTCCCAGGTTCCGTGTCCTCTTTGGAAGGGAATCCCAAGTGGAAACCCATGAGGCCCGAACTGAAAAGACCAATCTCGTTCCGATGGTTACGCAGGTGTTTACGCACAATCTCGAGATTAAGGCGGAGGTCTTGCAGATTTTGAACTGTAAGTTTCGAGAGAGCCAGGTCGGTGTGCAAAATATCGAGTTTACTCGGCTCGGATTCGCCACGCAGGAATCGTTGTGCTTGTTCCCACGTATGTTTCCACCCGGGTTCCGCCTTGATTCCCCTTTCCAGCCTATCGACTTCCCAGGAGACGCTCTCCATGATCCTACCGCCGAGGGCAGATCCAGCTTCCGCTTTAGGTATCGTCCTCTCCGTGATGTGATATAGGTTGTCCAAGTTTGCCTGTATTCTGATCATGACGCTATGCAATCGCTGTTCCAGTTCTCTTGGCGAAAGTGATAGGTTGTCGTCGGACAGTAGATGGAACAGTCTGTCGAATTCGCGAATTGTCCATGAAAATACGCTATTGCTTTCAGCGGCGAGAACTCTGTAAATCGAAACAAGGCATTAGCGGGAAAGAAAGGTACAGTCTGTGCAAAAAGACTTGCGAGATGTCGTCTGATAAATCCCGGCTCAGGTCTCCGAGCTGTCGCATATCATAGGCGATCTCGAACTTCTCAGGTAGATTAGAAGAGACTTTGATGGCTGTCGCTAGCTCCCAAACCCTAGGTGAAGCCGAATATCAGTCGCGCTCGCATGGTGGGAGGAATAGGGAACGGCTCTCACTTTGTATGATGTAAACCTCCATCAACACCTCCGGTTCCTAGCTTGATGACCGAGTCGAAAACGTCCAGCGCATCCTGAGCTATTCGACAGAAAGTCCCGGAGTGTCAGCATCCCTCTTGGGGATAGAGTGGAGGAATGTCGAATATACATACCTTCTTTCTGCAACTTCCTTGCCACTATAGCACGATCTGCTTCCTGTACCGACTTCATCCTCTCCAGCAAGCCAACCGTGCATAGTCCAGGGATGGTAGCTACTTGGCACAATCCTCCTACTATCGCAAGACGAGAAGGCATGTTGGTGTGTATCGTGACCAGTGCGTTCCGAATGTTGAGGTCTCCCAGGTGTAAATCTCCATGGTAGAGCCGCCAAAGAATACGAAACGGTAGTTGAGCGAGAGAAAGGACGTTGGAAAGTAGATAGGGTATTCCGATTTTGACTACAAGGATACCGAGAGCGACTACCAAGACGACACCTAGGATCGGTAGCATAATCTGCTGCAATAAAGGCGAAAGCAGTGCGTGAAAGATCGATATCACCAGCGAAAGTATCATCCTCAGAGGCCAGAGAATACCTCCTAGTACACCCGGTCCAGCACGCTGCGGTCGTTTTGACATGGTGTTGCTCCGGAAAACAGGAGACTCGATTTCCTCGACAGAAGCAGACCCATCGGTGTCTGATTCAATGGTGATGGTTGGTATATCTTTCCTCGTCCTCCGGCGTGGGCTTCCAACTCCACCTGCAACTCCTCTTCTACTAGAGCCTTCTCTGCGTACCGGAACACTGTTTGAGCCGTTCATGCGCTTTCGAGTGTCCGTGCTGCCTGGTCTTCGCGGCGTCCGAGTTGGGGTTGCTCGCTGCATGTGGCAGATTATGCGTTCTAGATTAGCGGGCCAGCGATAAGCGAATCGTGTTACCCTGCGTGTCGTTGACTCTCCCGTCATCTCATGTAGGCAGGCAAAATAGTATGACGACGACGACGGCGAATACGACTTTATTGTACAGCTGAACGATCGAGAGCGCATGACGAATCAATGTCACCTTTTGTATTCTTCTACAACCGCTCGCGGGGCTCGCTCGGGAATTCACAAGGGCAAAGCGCAGGCAACACATCACCTCCCACCCAATACGGTCTACAGATAGGCCATTGTATACGAAACAACTGAAAGAGACGAAGAAAACCCCCTTGGAAAATAACAGAAAAAAAATGCCCTACAAAATGGAGTCTCGACTGTGCATCGTTCTATAAATGGTTCTGTCCTCTATATTCTTTCAAGAGCGCAAGCGGAAACTTTTTCCACGACAGGGCCATATTTAGGCAGGAGCGCCCTTGATACTGTAGTAAAAACGACAGCAAGGTGAGTCGACGACCTCCTACACCGGAGCGATTGCGGACTTACGCGGCCTTGACGTAATCAGCAAACGAAACCATGCAAACGGTTTGCCAGATTCCCAAACCTATACGAGGAGTCACACCCCGGTAGAGACCCTTGATACCGTTCGTCTTGTAGATGTAGGACAAGGTGTTCATGATTGTCTTTTTCTGTGCTGCTCGGACGGGGTCGGTGGATTTCATGGCGGATTGCATCTCGACTCGCACGACTGGAGTTGGGAGTTGGGAAAGAGGATCAGTTAAGTCTTGTCGAGAGAGGGGTTGACGCGCGAGCGAAAACGACGTACCTTCGATCGGTTGATTCCATGTTGCCAATGCACCACCGATACTTGAAGCAAAGATCTTGTCGAGTGCACCCAGACTTTCACCCTCCCTCTTTCCCTTGATGGATCGTATTGAGCTTTCCGCAAGTCGCGCGAAACCCATTCTGAGAGCGAGAATATACGTGTAAGCATTGATACCGCGGAAGCCCGTCCTTGAACCGAATGCTTACCGACTACCCCAATTGGTCATTTGTCGAACGGCAACAGCATTCACACCCTTGTTGATACCTTTGATACCTTCCCTCCTGTAGATATCCATAAACACGGCCCAGGTACCGGGAGGCTTGACACCGGAAGCGGCAACCTTGTGACGTGTGATTTCGACGGTCTTCATGCATGTGCAAATACCTTGTCAGATGAGGGAAACCACACGTGTTAGCATGACGCATGACGCCTAGCGTGTGCCCGTCTTTTGCTGGATGTACTCACCCATCGTAGCATAAGCTTGAGCGACACCACCACCCATACCTCCCAACAACCCAGACACTGCAGGCCCGACTCCAAGACCCTTTTGCGCTGCCTTTTCGATTTCACCACTCGCAAACAGCAAAACACCACCTTTTGTCGACGCTTCAAGCCAAGCCCAAGGGATCAGCCCCTGGTAGAACCCTTTGATTCCACCTCGAGAAACGACCGTTTGGAACGCTTGCATCATTGACTGGGAACGGTTCGCTGCCATTTGGGTTTTCAGCACTTCCAAGGGTTGACCGAGGGTAGTGACTTCAAACATGTTCATGGTCGCACCGACGGCGATGTTTGACCAGCTGAAACCCTTTTCCATTGGCGCCATTTTGGGAGGGATGTGATAGGAGGTGAGGGCTACTATGGGACCGAAACGCGCGAGGTTAGCGGTGTGTGCGATGCTGGGAGCTGTGAGTGAATAACTTACAAGGGAAAGATGAAGAACGGGAGGAGACTCGAGAGTGGTGCGGGACCGTATGACTGATGGCTACTGTGAACAAGTCCAATTGCCAGCTCACTGCACTGTTTCAAGAGAGTCGAACGAGATTGTTAGTGTGCCCCCAACTAAATACGCGTCGCCCTATCTGGGGTAGTACGTTGCTTCCGCGCTATGTACAGCACAGCAGCTTTCGGGATTGACCTATTCTATCGGGTTACATAAACATTCGGCCAACAAACGACATACAAGCAATCAATCTGACAACAAGGAGGAACGAATATCACAATGTGAATCCAAAGCTCTGGCTAGCTAAGGATAAAGCCAAGCCCATTGCTATTTACTACTTCCATACTAGGCTGCCCACCATTTGGCGGCACCTTTTGCACGGTATTCCTTGATGGGTGGCATTCTTCGGCTTTCCCTCGACTCGTCCGAAAACGACAGGGATTAGAAACAGGTATCAAATTACTCAATCGCTGGTCGCAGCGGGAACTCAAAGGGTTGGAACAGTTTTGAAATGAGCACTATGCAAAACCCCTTTCATGCAACCACAATTCGACCCAGGCCATCACTGCCCTGACTACCCGCTTATAATCATCCGCGTTGTCGTGGAAACCTTTACAACTGCTGACTCGATGCACTAGGGGACATTTGGGAACTTGTGGCGCGCCAGCAATACCCATGTTAGATAGCTTGTTATACTACCCTGACTACACCTCGACTGCAGTAGCTGGCCAACTGATAGACGTTTCAGCTCGCCAGCGGCTTGCATCAGCATTATTGTAATTTAGCATCCGCAGGCTGTGGAGCAGCAGATGTCGAGCAGCAGCAACGATTAGAAGTCACCTCGTCTTATCCCTCTCTCTGCTATCCCTTTCTTTTCTCATTCACGACCCTTATAAAATCCCGTCCATATCTTTGCGAATCACACCACTAGGAAATCCTTATTGTTGCACACACTTTCCTGCCATGCCGTTTTTCAGCCGCAAGGACAAGAGCGTCATCCCGCCCGTCGCCCCACCGCCCGGGTACGACGCGAGTCCCGTCCAAGTCTCCAACACACCGCTCGCTCCAGGTGCTGCCGCTCGCCAACAACTCTTTGGTTCCAGGACTCCCGCCGCTGCTACCGGTCCTCCAGCAGTCCTCGATCCGTATGCGAATTCACGAGGCGCTTCCTCGTTGGGTCGAGCTCCATCGTACACGTCTACTCCTGGAGATCCGTATGGAGACGCAAAGGGTTCTTCCGACCGTGATCAGCTATTTGGCGGGTTTACACCGAAGGAGCCTGTGGAGAAGTCACGGGTGTATGGATATGAAGGGCGGGAGAAGGAGGATGATTTCGACGAGGATGAGGAGATTGAGGGTATTAAACACGAGATGAGGGATGTCAAGCAGGAGAGTTTAGCAGGGACGAGAAATGCATTGAGGGTGGCGAGGGAAGCTGAGGATACTGCGAGAGGGACGTTGGCAAAGCTTGCAGATCAATCAGGTGCGTGGTGTTCGTTCAAACCCGTACCAGCCGTCGAGGTGATCTAAAAACGGAATTGGAATTTGATGTAATGGCAGAACGTATCGCCAACACTGAAAGGCATTTGGATATCGCAAAGGCCAGTAATCAGCGTGCCGAGGACAAGGCGGATGAGCTCAGAAAACTTAACCGATCCATCTTCCGACCTTCGGTCACGTGGAACAAGGTTCGTCTTCCACCCACGCTCGAAATGCATTCTCTCAACCTAATCTAACCATTCTCGTTTCAACATGATCACAGGAAGGCAAACGTATGGTACAAGAGGAAAGGATCATGGATCGACACCTACGTGAACGAGATGACCGTGAAAAGGCACGTCAAGACGTCCTTGAAACTCATCACCGATTGAACGCTGCAGGCACCAGTGATAACGCCTACGGATCATCATCACGCGACGGTCCACCCCAGCCCGGTGCGCAAGCCAAGAAAAGGGAAGAACGTAAACGGTTCCAATTCGATGCTACTGCCTCTGATGACGAGCTTGAAGACGAGTTGGATGAGAATCTGAATGAAACGTTGGATGTGACGAGGAGGCTTAAATCGCTTGCGCTTGCGGCCGGTGCGGAGATTGATACGCATAACAAGCGACTGGGCGGTATCACGGACAAGACGGGGGACTTGGATCTGGCAATCCTGAAGAACACAGAGCGGGTGAGGAGAGCGGGCGGTAAGAACTAGCTGATGTGTCGGAGGAATCGTCGTTGTATTTGTTCGTTAGAGTAACAGTATTCCCTGGAAGATCCAGTTGGTGTGAATGACTCATACCTGGACGATCAACTTGGTGTGAATGTCTCATCTGTCGATACAACACTATGCAAGACCCACTCTACAACTTGAGGCCCACACTCGGACCCGCAGAAGCAGAAGTCGGTCGTGTCCCCCTCTTCTTCGCCGGCTGTTGACCAACGACCGTTACACCCTTGCCAGTCTTGACAAGCTCCTGCAGTGCCCTATCCTTTTCGCCCTTGACGCCTCCCCTCGCACGACCAGCACCAACACCGCTCTTGCCTGCAAACTTGTCCACGGCCACATCCAGCGCTTTACGTTGTGTCGCTCGCGATTTACGTGTCTTTTGACGTGATCGACGTTTCTCCTCTGGCGTCAATTCTGTACGCGAGACCAGCTGAGCAGCAGCGGCTGGAGCAAGCATTTCTTCCGGTGCAAGCATGGTCGCAGCGGACTGCGTTGTGGGAAGTGCATCTTCCATTGATGTGGTAGCGACATTCGACAGAGTAGTGATCGTTGCCTTGGGCTGCGAAGGGAATACCGGAAAATTAACAACCAGACACCGAACGGGTTTGAGCAAAGGTATACTTACAGCCTTTGGCGTAAAGTGCAGGTTGCTCAACGCATCGAGCTTGTAACAAATATCGCCCCAAAGTTTCTCTATCTCTTCATGGTCCTTTGCCAACTTGGCATCTCTAGGATCCGCCGCTTTGCTACCGGTGGCGGCCGCCTGATACTCGTCTTCGTAAATCTGCGCGAGTGATCGGGTAGACTGGGCGTCTTGAAGCTCAAAGTATCTCGACGGGAGGAAAGCCTTGTCGTCAATTTCTCGTCTTCGCACGACATCGTTAAAGTCGTTCTATAGTTTCCACACACATCATCAGCTTTCGGAAGATGGTTTACACTTTTTCGGCCAACTCACATCCAGAATTCGCTTCTTGATCATCTCTTCCAGGCTGAGGACCTTTTCCTCGGTCACGAGCGGCACGACTTTGCCACTATGTTCGAAATCCAAAGTTTCCTCCAAAAGCGAGTTTTCCGGTCGCGCCTTGGCCGTCGCTTCACCCAACAAGGTCCAATCCTTTTTCCCAATGTTTTCTTGCTCGAACGCAGCTATTTGTTCTTGCAAAGCCAGGGTCCTCTTCTCGTGCGTCGATAGGTTGGCAGTGGCGGCTTGAACTTCCGCTTCGTCGTCCTCGGCGAACAAGTCCTCACGGACTCTGCTCATAATGTCACGACTTGACGAGGGACCGGCTGCGTCGACATCGCCGTTGACGTCTGCTTTATCCTCTCCCTCGCTGAATCGAACCGAGGCCTTGCCTTTGCCTTTCTTGTCCGTTTTCTCGTCGGTATGTTTCCTCGGCGGCGGCTTCGATCGGTCCCTGGGTGGCGGGGGGAAGAAATCGGCATACATCATATCTGAACAGGAAGAGGTTAAGTGTGAGAGATTACTCCACGCACTGGCGATCCAACTTACCTGCTTCACCTTCCTCGCCTTCCAGAACATCCTCCCCTAACAGATCTCCAATATCCTCGTCGAGTCGAATATCGGTTTCTTCTTCGTCCTCGTCTTGACTGCTTCCAAGCTTGCCGAGCGAAGCCTTGCCTGCTTCTTGCTCCTCCGTGACTCGATTGAAGTCTTCGATCGAGAAGAATTGATCGTCTAATGTCGGATGTCTACAAGGGAAAGAACATGGGTTAGAATCGTGTATGTCAGGTGGATTACAAAAGGTGGTGCATACTGTGGCCCTCTTCTCGTCTGGAAAGCGGACGTCTCCTCCTCTTCATCGTCCCGCTCGTCGTCGTCATCTTCCATGGCCAAATCTTCCTCGCCACTCATTTCCTCGTCCATATCAGCATCTTCATCTGACTCTGACCCTTCCATATCATCGTCCAAATCGCTGTCGTCGGAGCCATCCTCATCATCGTCATCATCGTCTGATCCGCTAATATCCTCCTCGCTCATGTCATCTCCGTCATCATCGTACTTTTCCACAAACTCGTCAGGGTTCTCCTTGAGATATTCGAGCCACATGGCCTTCTGTTCGTCGTCGAGGCCTTCAAAGTCGAGAATGTCGTTTTCTCTTTCATCATCGTCATCATCGTCCGACTCGTCGGAATCCTCCTCGCTGTCCATTCCCGCGTCGTCGTCGTTTTCTTTCGGCTCGGCGCTTTCAATACCGACCACTTTGAGTACCTCACCAAGTTTGCCGCTGCGGAGCTCCAATTGCTGCCATATCTGGGCAAAGTTCATACCCTCGGTATATAGTCCGTCCAGAGGCGTATACGGAAGAAGTGATTCGGCAGTCTGCACTGGCGCCTTTTTCGCTGTCGCTTCTTCGTCATGTTTCGAACCCTTCTTTCCCTTTTTCGCGTTGGCTTTGGAGCGTGTCATGAGTGGTGGCGGTTCAATGACAGAGGTCAGGAGGGGATGTAGATGCGGATGTGAACTGTGTTCCAGCGAGATACCTAGGGAAACGCGGAAATCGATCATGAATCAGTGTTTCTTCCCTGACAGTATGACCTCTAGAGGAAAACTCACCGAGATCGAAGATGCTTTTGGCAGCACTCAGAGCCGCCTTTGCGATGTCTCCATCTCCTTGCGCTGTAGCCAGAACGTACTCCTTGTGAGCCAACAAGTTGGATAGGTCTGTCAAACTAGAGGACAGATTTGAATCGATGTTCCCATCGCTTGGCGATTCCGAGGTCGGAGATAGCGACATTTCTGATTAGTGCTTGGTATCCTAGCCCACTTAGTCAAGTAGCGATGCACAGGAGTCTTTACGTTGGCTCAACCGTTCTTTCATTTAGGTGTTTGAAGCAGAAAACACCTCTACGAACAGCGCGCCGTCAGAAAATTCAAGCATTCGCGGCGGCCGGTGGAGGCGAGCGATCGACTGTACTTGAGCGTCCCGCATGTTTCAGACAATCCTTGATCCTTTTGATGCTTTCAGTTGATAACCTTGACATCCACCATGGGAATACAAGGTAAAACTACATCAAGACGGAATCCTCGGACTACCATGCTAAGAATAAGACTGTCCGGAGTGTTGTCGCTTGGACTGCTTCTTGCCTCCTCTGCATATGCCTCTCTTCCAGGCACAGTCGACTCTGTGCATCAGTTGAACGAGGACAATTTTGAGGACAACGTTGCTCGGGGTCTATGGTTCGTTTATCATCTTCATTTATCCTTATATCAATTCGAGCTCACAGTATGGTTCGGCCTGTCACAGGTTGGTAGAACACTACAGCCCAAGCTGTTAGTACAGGGCATTGCCTCTAGTGAAGCCCACGAAGGTAGCTAATTTGCCATGACATGTCACCAGGCGGACATTGTAAAGCTTTTGCACCGACATATGAGAAGCTCGGTCAGAACTTCAAGGCTTTAGAGAAGAAACGGGGATTCCATTTAGGACAGGTCAATTGTCAGGCACAAGGCGGTGAGTCAGGTTCAAGGGACACCATCTTTGTCAGTGATTGCTAACCAGCGCGACACAGACCTGTGTAACAAACACAATATCAAGTTCTGTAAGTCCCCTGTTTCTCTGCTACCTCGACAGGTAGTCTTATTGACTCATTCTCCTCCCTCCAGATCCCCAGCTCAAGCTGTAAGACAAACTATCTGGCCGCCGTTTCTTCCACTGACCTCGCAGTCTTTTGGAATGCTTAGTTATGGAGACGGAAAGGAGTTCGAGGAATATTCCGGTGATCGTAGTTACGAGACGCTCGCTCAATACATCGATAACCAGTCCAAACAATACATCCGATCACTCGATACCAACGCTGCCAGGTCCGAGGGGGCAGAGCAAGCTGTTATGTCTGCTTCGGATGCGAGCGTCAACGCCAAGGGTACTGCAGAGGAAGTCGATGAGACGACGTTGGAGCATTACAAATCGCTTGGTCCATTGTTCGTCAAGTTCTATGCGCCATGGTGAGTCACTGCGTCGCTGTAGCGTTGTAGGTAGAAACGGACGGTTGACTGATCATTCTGATTCCATAGGTGCGGACAGTCTGTATCTTTTTTCTCTGAGCCACGCTATCGATCAATACTGACGGATATGTTTTGTGTACACAGCTGCAAGAAACTAGGTCCCGGTAAGTTACCGTTTCAATGCTCTATCCTTGTTCCAAAGCTGACATCCGCTGCCGTACTCTAGCTTGGTCCGAATTAGCTGGGCATATGAAGGATAAATTGCGTGTCGTATCTGTCAATTGCGATGATCACAAGAGGTTGTGTACCACTGAGGGAGTCAAGGGCTACCCGACTATGAGAATGTAGGCGGAAACATCTCCGTTTAGGCGCAATCCGCGGCATTTTCGATTCGCTAACCGGTTAGTGTTTATCTAGGTACAATCAAGGAACCCACAAGGAACACACGAAAGGACGATCGCTAGAGCATATGCAAGCCTTTGCAGAGAAATACTTGGCACCGTGAGTCATAGGCTAGGTTCAACTGGCGTCTGGTAGCCTGTCGTGTTGGACTGATACCATATCTCATCCGCAGCGGTGAAATCCACCATCTCGATGGACAGCAGTGGGACTTGGTCAAGCAGCAACATGACGTATACTTTGTAGTCTTGCAAACCTTCTCCTCAAAGTCAAGCGATCTGGTGGGTTTTGCGAATCGACTAACCTTCGGGGTGTGTGTAGTCTGACATTGAACTATCTAGTCATCGGTCAAGACCGCTGCTGCACCTTACCTCGTCACGACGGCCTTTTACGAGACTCATGATCCAGAAGTCATTGATGCGGCGACTGTCGAGGATCTGCATGGCACTGTACTTGCAGTATTCAAAGATGGTGGATCGCAACCAACGGCACGTCTTGGTCTTCCAGTATCATCCGAGGAGATTAATTCATTCATTCTCGCCCAACGATTCCCGACGGTCATTGAGCTCGATTCTGGTAACTTTGATGAGGTTATGCAGTCGGCGACCCGGGCGCTTGTTGTGCTTGTAGCGCTCAAGAAGAATGGAAGGTCGACAGGCGAATTGGACAAGGAAGTGGAAGAGTTGCGCAAGATTGCAAAAGCTTGGTATAGAGGGGGTAGGAAGTTTGAGCAACCTGTCTGGTTTGCCTGGATCGATGGGGAGAGGTATAAAAAGTGGCTGAAGCAGAATTATGGGTACGTTTATCAACGTTAATTCAAGTTTGAAGCAACGCCTGCTGAACTGTTTTCCATATAGCATCAAACATACCCAGATGCCTGCTGTTGTCTTGGCCGACCCATCTGTGAGTGATTGAACCGCATCCCTAATCTCCTAGTTAAACATGGCTGATATATCTCAATCAGAGTCATCAATATTATGATGCCACTCTGGAAAGAACGAGTTTGATCTTCGAGGGATCAAGCATATTCTCCACTTTAGAAGGCGCCTACCAGCATTTCCTCAAGCCCAAGACCAGTGACTCGACGTTGGAGTGGGGATCTAGGGTGAGCTGGGAGAGGCATGTTCATTTCGAAGAGCAGGTAGACTGATACACGCGTTTCTTGCAGGGTTTGACTAATGTTTTTGTTGGGATGGTTGTGAGTAACAAATTAGCAGACATTGGAGATACTGCCAGAACTGATTTATATCACCTCCAACCTTCTCTTAGCATTCTGGCCTGCGGCATCCCATCCTTGCCATTCTCATCTTTGTTGGCGTCGTTGCCGCTCTCGCATATGCGCTGCACAAAACCATCCAGGCGGACTTGAGGCAAGCAGGGTCGCGTCTCGATTAGAGGATGTTGTATATATACGCCAGGAGCACTACTGTATACGCCATTTGCGCTCTGAGCGTAGCTTACAGAGAGCTCACGTAGGGAGTCTCCTCGAGAGCTGTGTCGATTGCGATGGATGGCTGTCCGCAGCAGTTGCCAAGAACGGGGTTCTCGTTGTGAAGCACGTTGCAACAGTGCGGCAGTGTTCGCCACACCATTATTACCTGGACCCGCCGGCGCCGGCGGATAAATCTTCGCGTGTGGGCTGACTGGCTGAGACTGCAGATTAAGGGGCTAGAAGGCGTGTTCGCGCAGCAAGCTGCTGTTCTTCGCGTCTCGGATGCAAGAGCGAAGGAAGGAGTTTTATTACGTCTATCATGCACAATTCAACGGTGTCAGCGGCGAATCATGCTGACGATGGTCAGCTGGCTCGCGGTATATCAGACTATAGAAGTCGTCGTACATCTCCACCGTCGAAGCTGGGACATCGGAGGATTTTCTCTTGCGCCGCCATCCGTTGATAGCCACGAATCTGCATTAGAGTCGACGACCCGGTTCCTCCATCCTCAGCGTTTGCTGCTTTTGACGGGCATGTCATGAGCATTGACCTCGTTTGGATCAGGCCCGACTTACAGTAACATCGCTCATTCATAACAACATAACGACGTCGACTGCTTCGACCTACATCGAAATAGCCGTCTACACAGGCTGATTCGCATCGAAATTCTTGCAACATGTCTGCCTACCGGGATGTCGCTGCGACTTTGTCCAATCCCTCGACGAGTGAAGCCACGGCTGTTGACGCCCTGGTTGAATTTATTCAAGCAAGACGCAAAGGCGGAGCATCTCTATATGATGTAACATTGCAACTTATGGAGCTCCTGCAAAAGGTAAGTAGTAAGACTGTTACAACCCAAGAGTGACTTGAAGCTGATCCGCCCTGAGCTACTAGACTCCGCCAACATTCGATGAGGCTTTCGATGAAGCGCGTCTTGCCACACATCTTCCACCACACACCGACCTTACACCCGACCTCATGTCGCGGTCGCTGTCACGGACAATATCAAAAGCTCAGGTGGGCGCCGTCCTTTCACAGCTTCCTGAAGCAGTCACGCTGGGTAACGCCCGGGAAGTCGTACTCGAATGGGCACTTGGTTTGGAGGCCAGCAAGTCGACTCCGGAGGGCAAGTTTGGAGGAAAGGGCACTGTCTCCGTCGCCGCTTTGGAGGATATTGGTGCCAGGTTTGACGAGCTTGCAGAAGCTTTAGGTGGCGGAAGACGGGATCGACAGACCGGAGTCGACCTCACGATAACCGCCAATGCAGATGCCTTGGCCCTCCTGTTATCGATTCGACTGTCTTTAGGATACCTGAACGAAGAACAACTCCTTCAGCAGCTGGAAACTTTGCCGTTGTCCGACGGAGAAGCCGTGTTGCGACATTACGTCAAGCGTCGTTTACCCGCAGAGGGCCGCTACACGATTGGCAAAGGTCTCGAAGGCTTGGAGAAACAGGCAGATCAACATCGCCCTGCACTAAAGGCCGTCATCAGGACTGTCAAACGTAAATACCTGCTTCCCGAACAGGCACTCTATCGAATTCCGCAGCCGCCACCGAACAAGTCAAAGTGTGTTTCCATCATTCAATCGTTCGTTTCGTCTAGTGCAGCACCATCCGGATCGATGGACAACCTTGACGATGCAATCGCCGCTTACGCCTTTGAGATCTTGTCCGAATTCTGTCTAAAGGAAAAGCGGGACTATATGCGCAGCGAAAAATGGATTAAGTCTGGCCGAAAGGGCTTGTCAAAGGACGTCAATGAGATCGAGGACAAACTTTCCGGCATGTTTCCAGGCGTAGGAAAGAGAAACGGTGGATCGCCATTACTCCCTGTCTTTGACGTGATTCGAAGACTATATAACCTGGAACTTGCCCCAGGCTCGAACACTCCCTCTTTCTCTCCGATCACCATCTTGGACGAGCGGGTATCGTACTATCCGCCAACCGCTCAAAGCGTCACATCCGCTCTCTACTGTCACCCGAGACTCGAAACCGCGAAAGCGGTGTTGGTCTTGATAGAATTGGTGAATTACGAAAAGGATTTGAGAATGTACGCTGTACAGAAAACCAAACGCTCGATGACGTCTCAGGATTCTCCAGTTGGACTGGTCCGGCGGGACAGCGAGGACAACATGGCCGAGTTGGCATGGGGTAACATTGAGAAGAGAAAGATGGCGACAGTGCTGGAAAGCATTGAAAGAAGGGTAAGTCTCATGCTTTCTTCGTTTCATCTCGACTCTGACATTGCGGTTTCTTAGTTTCCTGAAGGTGATTACAGAGAAGCCTTCCAACGTGTCGCCATCACAACAGATTGTCCGCCTCGAGCCCTTCTCGATCGCGCCCCGTCTTACACAACGGTGGCAAGCGATCACACCAAAAGTCGGACCACTGAATATCTTGTCGGCGACGTGCCCGCATATCATGCATCATCGGGTAATGGAAAGCTAGCACCACACATCTCGCGGCCCTCTATCAGAACTCAATTTTCGAGCGAAAGGTGGGATCAAGGACGATCACCGCTAGCGGAGCGACTGGAGACGTTGGATGTTGCCGAGATATCTGAACGCGGTGCAACCGAAATGTTACCGATGGCCACCAGGACTTCGCCGGCTGCCAGAAGTTCTCACGCGCGAACGGGAAGTCTTCCTGGTCTCTGGAATAGTGGCATCCAGTATCAAAGCCCGCCACGAACAAACGGGACAACAAACGCACATCCATCCTCCCCTACACCTCTCTACCCGGCGGACGGTGCGACTAATCGCATGGCCGTGAACAGTTCCGACGACGAGGATCATTCTTTGACCGAAGATCAAATCCTGGCCTTGTACGCAGGCCGGTCGCCGGTCATGGAAACACCGATTGATGAGCGTGGTCCATTCACTTTCGGTCAGAATAGGATCACATCACCTGCGACTTCGCCATCTTCGGCTATGAAGCAGACACCGCCCAAGTTCAATCGAGCTCAGGTGGACAAATCAGCCGGGCCACCTCCTTCTTCCAGCGGCGGGGGACTATCCTCGCTCTTTCGCAAGGGATCAAAGTTCGTCCGAAGGGGTGATCAGGGGGAGAGCTCTCGTGCGAAAATCTCTCTAATCTCTCCAATAGAAGCCGGACCAACAATTCGCAGCGTCCATCCCACGATTTCAGTACCTGGACCGCCTTCGACCCCCGATCAACCACTCTCACAGTCACAGGAAAACAGCGCCAAGAAACGAACGCATACTCGACAAGCTGCCTCTCTTGAACCTACAGCGTGGAGACAACAATTTCTCAGTAGTGGAGGGATGAACATGCCTAGACCTGCCCCCAAGGGTGCGTCTCAAAGCAACGTCGCCTGAATATTTCCGACTTCCAGCTACAACCCCAGGCCACGACTCGTGTAATGACAGCATAATCACGAATCTCAACTAATGACCATCACACGCCCCAAACGACTCAAATAGACTATCTTCTTTCACAATTTCCAGGACGAGAGAGATTTCTGTGGAAACTTTTGTAACCAGGGCTGCCGGGCTTGAACATTCTCTTGCTTTCATGTATCGATAAATGCTGTGTGTCACGATTGTACTGCTACCATGTCTCTTATCGACCAACTGAGCTGGGTAGTGGCTTGCTGTTAAGCTGTCACATACGCATAGGGTGACACGGTAAGGTGCAACCGCTCCTGGATACTGCGGGCTGCTGGCCGACAGCTGATTTTGATTCCGCGTCCGGCGATGATGCGAAGGAGTGAACCACTGCATTGGGCATACTCAGGGTCGTCTCATCGTTTCCTACATAGTCTCGCAGCCTAGAGACCTAGTAGCAAGGTGTGACAACGTCTCGGACGAAAGAAGGACTCCACAACTCTCATAGCTGCATCTTGAACCGACACTCAGCCTGGAAACTTGGACCGTTTAGGATACCCATCGCTGTGCCCACGTCATGAGTACCGCCGGAGAGCATACGGAAGATGGATTCACTTCCATTACCTGGGATCAGCCTCCCACTTCGCAACATGATCCCGTGGGGGTATATGCGAATAATGAACGACCTCCGCTGCCAGAATCTGTGCCGTCCAGCGTGGATCGAGCGGAAAACCGACCGATGGCCATGGAAGGAGCGTCTCGGGAAGGCGAACATACCATGCCTAATTGGGGAGGAAAATGGATGGCCATCCAGGTACGGGAGCCAAGCAAGGAACATGAAGGATCCAAGGAAATGTTTGTCAGCTACGCTGTCAGGACCACGGTAAGTGCGGTTTCTTCTTTGGGAAGGAGCGTCCATTTTCTCACCGGTCTCTTGTCAGACCAATTTGTCTGGTTTCCCCACTACCCCTGTTACTGTCAGACGAAGATTCCAGGACTTTGTGTTCCTGAGGGACCATTTAACGAGGTTATTTCCGGCTTGCGTGGTGCCGCCTATACCAGACAAGCATAGATTAGGTTCGTGATACTATGCCTTTTCTTTACAACGCCTGAAGGAACTGAGTTATCGCTTTATTGCAGAATACATCAAAGGCGATCGTTTCAGTCTCGAATTTATCGAGCAGCGACGGTTGGATCTGCAGTACTTCATGGATCGATTGGCTCGACACCCAACGCTACAGCGATCACAGCTTGTGAATGACTTTTTGCAGTCCACGCAATGGGTAAGTGGGCCAGTCTATATACTAGGCCGGCGATGGCAGGCGGACGAGCTGATATTTCTGCGTGGTCCTTGACCTAGTCTGTGGCAATGCACAAGCATCTCTCTACGCCGAGTCCAGACGGACGTCCATCACTACTGGACAATATATCCGACTCGCTCGTGAATGCATTCACCAAAGTCCGCAAGCCTGATGAACGCTTCATAGAGATGCGGGAGTCTATCGATAAATACGAAGAGGCGATGAACGGGATTGACCGTCTGATAACAAAGGAAAGAAGTCGTACAGAAGGTATGCTTATACGCTGGATACAGTCTACTGCGAGTTACAATACCTCAGTGGGCTCATATCTTATTCACAGATCTAGCGCAAGATTATGTCGATCTTGCAGCGTCCTACCAAGGCTTAGGATACTTGGAGTCCGGTATTACGGAACCACTGAATCGATTTGCGGAGAAGATGCTGGACTTTTCAACCCTGCTGAAAGAATTGGTACGCAGACGGTTTCGGCACATACATGCTCGGCCCCCGTCTGATCATTTTCTCCCTTACACAGGATTCAAAAACAGTAGAGCCATTTCTGTCGCACTGCCACTCGCTTGTTCAGTATTCCCAGGCTCACAAGTCCGTCATCAAGCTTCGTGATCAAAAACAGCTCGACTTTGAAGAACTTTCCGCCTACCTTTCCGCTGTAGTCGCGGAAAGAGATCGCTTGGCAGCGTTGAACACCGGACATAGCGGTGCGCCGGTTGGGATCTCGACGTTCCTCCGGGACAAGGTCGATCAACTGCGAGGCACGGATGATATCCATACTCGGCGCGAGAGGATACGGAAATTGGACATCAAGATCAAGGAGGTAAGTCGTGAGATGGAGCATTTGGCCTGGGCCTGCGCTTACTCTATATCTCCTTTTGCATCAACGATATTCTAGTTACAAGACGCGGTCACCGGAGCACATGAGACATCTACCGAGTTCAGCGAGGAGATTATCAAAGAGCACAACATCTTTGAGCTCTCGAAACAGGCAGAGATGAAGGATATGATGGGCGCTTATGCTGATGGCCAGATAGAGATGCATCAACGGGTAAGCTTGCATGACATTTTCAGTCTTAATGCATCTTGTCCGACTGACGCTTGACGTACTTTGCGCAGGCTATCGACGACTGGGACCGCATCATTCCTCTCTTGCAAAAGATCAAGGTAGACGTCTAGATATATCCTTCCCTTGCGCCTGGTTTCTGTTGCGTTTCGATTCCTGTACCTTGGTTGTATTTAACACTCGAAATAACATTCCCTTAACCTAAAAGTGATGTTTGGCAATCAACGTTAAAGAATTATAGCTAGGTCTGGGATCTGGATCGGCTTAGAGTACCGTGTAGCATGATTGAGCATGAGCGCATGATGCAGTTGGTCAACCCTTGTGATTCATCCACATGACAGCTCAATCCTTCCAACCTTTCAACACTCTTCAGCTGTTCAAGCCTGTACAGCCAGAGCCGAGAGTTGGTCGTCAAGCGCGTGTTACTACGCGCGTCTCGATTTTTGCCAGAAGAGAGCAGCTGTGGACTTCTGTGAGAGTGAGAGACTATCGTGAGCACATCATCACCAACTTTCATTCCTGACGTTCACATCTAAATTCTTCGTGTTCACTTGTGACTCGTACGTTGTCAACTGCCAGGAATCAGTTCTTCAGTCACCAGTCACATCAACGACATATCACGATGGCATCAGCAAAAACAGCAGGCGCCGGCGTCTCGGAGACCAGCTTCAATGACAAGGTATGTTCAAATCCGATAGTGACGCTTCAAGGAGGATCGCAAATGCAGTATCTGCGAGCCGGTCGAGGTTGACAATTCTGAACGATGAGATCTGATCTCTCGCTTTCGCTCTTGCAGGGTAAACCGATGGAGGTTCGATTGTCAAACATGAACGCTGCGAAAGGTGAGTGCATGTTCCCTGGGTCGTCTTGGGTCATCTGCTAAATGTACATTTTGTGTGACTTTCTTCTCCCCCGGCTTGTTCTGTTACGACGTGTCTGTATGATCTCTATGTATCACTCTTGTATCACAGCCGTTGCGGATGCTGTAAGGACATCTTTGGGCCCCAAGGGAATGGATAAAATGGTTAGTCCGTTGGGCGGGTTGCCGAGGGTTCTCACTTCAACTAACGCCTAATCCCTCTGACAGATCCAAACCGGCAACGGAGAGGTGGTCATCACCAACGATGGAGCAACTATTCTGAAGCACATGGCAGTTCTGCATCCTGCAGCTCGAATGGTATGTTGATCCGCAAGCGGTGACTAAGGCAATTCGGCTGATTTTCGTTCCTATGACGCTTGTTAAATAGCTCGTTGAGCTTTCAGCCGCCCAGGATATTGAAGCAGGAGATGGTACCACCTCGGTTGTCGTTCTTGCGGGAAGTCTTCTCGCCGCGGCAGAAAAGATTCTGTCACTTGGTAAGCATCCATCGAGCTTTGCAATTCATCTCAAGTAGCTAAGATTATCTGTACAGGTATCCACCCTACGATCATTGCGCAATCTTTCCAGAAGGCTGCGGTCAAAGCCGTGGAATACTTGACGGAACTGTCTTACCCAGTGGATTTGAACGACAAAGAAAACCTGCTGAGGGCAGCCAGTACCAGTCTTAATTCCAAGGTATGTCATTCAAGGAGGAGGGCCATTAGACTGAGGGAATCTAACGATGCATTCGATCGTAGATTGTCTCGCAATACTCTTCGGTCCTCGCCCCGATTGCCGTGGCAGCGGTTACACGACTTGTGGATTCAGACTCGTCAAACGTGGATTTGCGGGACATTCGAATCGTCAAGAAGGTTGGAGGTACAATCGATGACACGGAGTTGGTGGAAGGTTTGGCTTTGAACCAGCACGTTCTGGTCAATGCTGGAGGACCTACGCGTATGGAAAAGGCAAAGATTGGTCTGATTCAGTTCCAGTTGAGTTCGCCAAAACCCGACGTAAGTAATCCATCTTTCGAGACATCACAAAGTGTTCTGATTCTCTTTTTCTCTATCGCAGATGGACAACCAGATCGTTGTGAACGACTACCGTCAGATGGACAAGATTCTGAAGGAAGAACGTCAATACCTCTTGACACTGTGCAAGAAGATCAAGAAGTCGGGCTGTAACGTTCTCCTCATTCAGAAATCGATTCTGCGAGATGCCGTCAACGACCTCGCTCTACACTTCTTGGCAAAACTAAAGATTATGGTTATCAAGGACATTGAACGGGACGAGATTGAATTCATTTCAAAATCAACAGGTTGCAAACCTGTTGCCGACATCGAAGCCTTTACAGAGGACAAACTGGGGTACGCGGATCTGGTCGAGGAGGTTCAGAATGACGGAGCCAAGGTCGTGAAGGTCACCGGTGTGAAGAACCCAGGAAAGACCGTCAGCATCGTCTGTACTGGTGCCAACTCGCTCGTCCTGGAAGAGAGTGAGCGAAGTTTGCATGATGCGCTCTGTGTCGTTCGATGTTTGGTGAAGAAGCGGCAAGTTGTCGAACTACGGCACATAGTTAAGTAATCTGACTAATATGACCTGTCCTTTACCACAGTGCATTGATCGCTGGTGGTGGTGCTCCCGAGATTTACGTATCGAGAAAGTTGACGCAGTATGGTCAGACATTGAAGGGCAAGGAGGCATACTGTTTCCAAGCTTTTGCAGAAGCCCTCGAGATCATCCCCACGACGTTGGCTGAGAACGCGGGTCTCAATCCTATCGCCATTGTAACCGAGCTGAGGAATAGGCATGCAATGGGTGACACGAAGGCTGGTATTAACGTCCGCAAGGTGAGTAGTTATTTCTGCATTTGCACAGGATATGCGCTTACTTCTGCCAACTTCAGGGTCTGATTTCCAACATTCTGGAGGAGAATGTCTTGCAGCCACTGTTGGTATCAACCAGTGCCATTGAGCTGGCCACTGAGACAGTCGCCTTGATTCTGCGCATAGATGATATCCAGGTGAGAAGTCGTCCAGCTTATCAACCCCCTCCAGAAGACTGATTCATGCGTGTCTTCCTTACAGTTCACTCGATGAACCATGTGATAGATAGGGAAAAGAGTCGTGTAATATTATACGGTCATATGGAGAATATGATCAAGGATCAATATGCTTGGACTATACAAGATGGTCTATCATAGCATTCTTTGTCCGGTATGCGATGCTTTGTCGAACGGTTCTAAATGGTCGTAGTCCATTCTATAATTCTACGACAGTCAAGAGACTCTCTTGTGCTCTCATTCGGGGCACCGCCAGCTGCCGTGCTCATCATCGACAGGTTCTGTTGGTACCCAACTAGAGCTCGTCCCTCTTATGACGTTTGGCATCTTCGCCAAACTGGCGGTCTTTCTCGTCCTGAAGCTTGCCATCTTTCTGCTTGAACAAGCCGAGTTTATGCTGAACGACTTTCTTTTGGTGAGGAGCAAACGCTTCTCCGACAATACCCTCCAAACCTTCAGTTGCGGACGCGGCTTGAGATGCGCTGGATCTAGTCACTTGTAGCAGAGGTCGCATGGATGGTTTCGCCATCGGGTCCCAGGTGTACTCGGCCGTCCTAAAGATTTGTTCAGCTGGCGGATAACTGTGAGAAAATGTTCATCAATTAGTCAGTGACCGGTCTCCGTGTAGATACGGTGTGTCGCAGAACGACTTACACAATACCATCAGAAGGGCAGTTGCTTCGAGAGGAACCATCGAAATCCGAAGGCGCAAAGGTTGTATCTTGGAACGGCCCAATGGAGTTGATCGGCCAATGAACGGCGGTCAGAGTTTCATTACTGCACGTTAGCTGGAGGGAGGGAGGTCGACGGTCAAATTCTGCTCTACAATCGACACTGGAACCGACGCAAAAACATACAGAGGGATTGAATCCGCTAACCGACAGTGCAGCGATCACTTCGTCAAGGGAATACGTTGTATCTTGAGAAGGAGTGATCTAAAAACGGCTTGTCAGGAACTTGATGCCGTGCCTCGAATTTGACACTTGAGGCTCACGTTCGAATCGGCGAGTAGCTGATATGTTGGGAGCGAATCATGCAATTGATGCAGAGCAGCGAAGAATAATGGTACCTGATGGAGCGTGAACGTTGAGTTAACATGCCTTGCAGCCTTCTGGGAGCAATCTTGCAAGAGCATACACACTTCCTGGCCAGTTTTGTAAGAGTCAAAGCATCTAGGTTCTAGGGTGGATATTTGACGTCCAGATACTCTCCACTGCGGATGAGAAAGCGAAGAGTTCAGTCACAATGCTATGACTGCCATCAAGATATGGATGGTCCGACAGCGGGGTTCACGTACGTTTCTCTCCCAGATCTCTTCCACGCTCTCACCAACCTCGCTTGCTGCCCATTCGTTTTCGTAGCTTTCGTATTCTGGACCTATCCTGGCTGATCGCGCGCAGAAGGATCCGACTTGCTCTTGACTATACGATCTAGGACCTAAAGGAGACACGTTCGGCGCAGGCGTACCGTCGCAGCTGTTGTGTCTTCGCTTAGGACTCTGTACCTCTCGGCCACCTTGCTGAAGAGCGTTACTCACTTCATAATTTCCAGTCCATCAATACCCCACTTCCCTTCATCACCCTCGTCAGGCTCAAATCTCTGTCGAAAGAGCATCAAGCCTCCAGGTCGATTGACGCAACAATCGTCGACAGATGTTGCATCCTCTGAGCAGGACGTCACAGGTTCCGAGGGGCAGGTAACAGCGGATGCCCCAGATGCGAGGGCCGCTGCCACAGCTAGCAGGCTGAGTTTTCGTAACATCGGGGTGGGAAACATTGACGCAATGCTTGTTGCGCGAGTATTGTGGATATGCAAGGTATCGGATTGACTTGAAGAATGACAGTATGGGCCTTTACATGTTGGAGGTCGCTCGAGGTGATGGTAGATACTTGGTAGCTGGATGGTGGATGCTTCTTCATTGCATTGATTGATTCGTCAGACCGGGTGCGCCCAGACAGCCGCTCCCAGCCGCTAAAACGATCTCGTACATGTCCGTAAGACACGTTGGGTTGTTTCTTGTGTACTGCTATTCAGCTGGTTCGCATCCAATTTAAAAATGTGCCGGGTAGTCTAGGGGCCCGTGGAATGAGTGGATAGGCCGCTATTCATAATCACCCAACTATCGAGCTTGCAAGAGTTCGGTGGGGAGGCATTGTTCCGATCTTCATTCGAAAGTCGCCAAACCTTTTGCGTCGCGGTCTTTTTGGTGCGACCACAGCACTGTTCATTCTTTCTACTGGCGTTACCCCGCTACCCACCTTGTTTGTCGTTGCCATCATATTCTCCATATCTTATGATACCTTTTTTCAAAGCAAGGGCTCGCGACTCGACGCTATGTGCACTGCTCACGGCATTGTTCTTCCAGCTGCCCGAGGACACCGTCGCATTTTCCAGCCCTGATGAAGCTACGGAGTTTCAACTTTTCACTGCAGAGCCTAATGTCAGAAAGTCGCTCGAGCGTCGACCCTCACCAACTTAGCTTGACATCGTCATATTTCCCCGACGACAGAGAACAGAGATACAGTCTTGTTGCATGAAGAATTGGCGACTGAAATACGAAATACAAAATTTAACTTGTCCAAAAGGCACGCTCAGAGTTAACGTCGGTACCTTCTCGATCTTCAAAATGCCAAGCGATGCATAATTCTAGCAGGCTGGTTTGCCGCTCGCCCCATATGTACCATCCACTGTCCCTTGATCTTTCATTCGTTCCGCGCATATGGTCGGATGGCTGGAATGGCATGCGATGATTCGTGGCACGCGTACGAGGCCGAGCGATGACTCTGTTTATCCGTACCAGCCCTAAATCACACCTAGAATACCCACTTAGCGTCCTCCCTTATGCGGAGGGATCTGACGGAAGGACAGGGGGAGAGAGACATGAAACCGCACTCACCCCTCCGTAAGGCATCATCCCGCCACCCATAGCTCCCATCATTGGATTCATCCCGCCCATCATTCCTCCCATCATTGGGTTCATCATTCCCCCCATACCACCATATCCGCCACCGTAAGCGCCGTATCCGTCTGGGCCGTGCATGTGAACGTTGTGTTCCAATCTGCTTTACCAAGTGCGTATTATCGATGCAGCGGGTAGACATAAGCAAGCATTAGAGATCAGTTGGGCAACACGAGCGCGACTCGGCTCGGGAGGGGAAATTGACTTGCCGGTGAGTATCAAGTGTGTTATCAATGCAGTCATAAGCTCCCCCACCCATTTGCTGATTCCGGAAGACCATGAGTATTCTGACGTCTGTCCGCATATAGCGGTAGACACGGAGAATTACTTACATATCCTGGATAACCACCGTATCTGCGAAAAGAGAACCGACGACCCGATCAATTCAGCGAAACAGTTGGATACCGTAGGAAGAACTCACCCTCCTCCGTAACCGCCCATGCTGTATTCCCGATCCATCGTAGAACAGGAGCCAGCAACAAGGTATGCAAAGACATCCTCGATCAGCCTCTACCGCACTGTGGTTGATCCCGTCTCCTGCCGATCCGTGATACGCACCCGCCATATCCTCCCATCATCCCACCGCCCATCATACCGCCGCCCATCATGCTATACGGGTCCATTCTTAGAGACATAAAAGAAGAGTTTTAGTCTAGAGAGAAGAAGAACGAGTGTGAACAGTCGCTGCTTACCCGTAGCTGATCCCGAAGCAAGTATCCATCGTCAAAAAAAGAAAATGATTCGAGAGCGAAAAGTCAGTTGCGAGACGCCATTTCGACACGAAATCCAGGTTAAGTGCGGAAATCACTTACCCTCCCATTCCCATTCCGCCATATCCCATGCCTCCTCCATACATCCCTCCCATACCACCCATACTGTCGTGCCAGAGGACCGTCAGCGTGTACATCGCGATAATTACCTCCTGTCTCCGACCTACCCCATCATGCCCGTTCGCTTTTGGCGATGGATGTGTGCAGGTGGTCAGTAGAATCCAGACTCATCTGGAGTGCAGGAGATGACGTACTGGGTAGCCGTAGCCGCCATCTGCGAGAGAGAAACGAAACATGGAAGTCAGAGTCGCGTTCTCCTATCGCCGGTCTTCAGGCCTTGAACTTACATCCACCCATTCCACCTCCATCTGGATGCAGTATCATATCAGTGCCGCTACAAGATTGATTGAAGACAAGGATATTCAGACTTACACATGCCTGCCATATAAGGCTATGCGGAAGGGCCCAAGGTTTGATCAGCGGTTGTACGCAAACGCCTGCATACTACATTTCGTTTCATCTCTGACAACTGTCGGATAGTAGGAAGGAGTTGAACAGATCAAACTTACATTCATCCGTATTTGCTGCGTTGACGCTGTCTCGTTCGATGTCAAGCGAGGCGGTAACGATAAATTGCAGTTTCTCGAGGGAGGCGGCGATACCGAAAGGCAAGTAGGAATTTCGCAGATGGCGCTGCTTTTGCCTGATCAAGGTGATGGTGCTCTCTATGCGGTAATTCTGCAATACCAAGGGGATTGAGGTGCACGTGAAAGTCTGCGAAAGTAGCTTTGAAATGTAGATGTAGCCAGGATAGAGGTCTGATGAAAAGGAATTACGAACAGACCGACAGACCTCCTCATCAGTTGCCACCCAGAGCAAAGGACAAAAGCAGATTGCTCCAATTGGCTTCCGTTGACCGGAAAATACCCCTTTGAGCGTTTTTGCCAATTTTCCATGAACAAAAGGAAGTCCGGAAGCAAGGTGAAACGTGAGCCAAAGGGAGGCCCATCATATTATGCACAGCGAATGACTGCGGATCTTTTCATTTGCGCCTAAAGATCGTGAGCGAGAAAGCGTCTTCATCACCTGTCTAGAGTCACGCGCAATACGGCAGGTATATTATATTCTCTATGCTCTAGGGGTAGCTTACAAAACTCAAGCATCTCTAGTCAATACAAGCAGTCCCTCGGTATGATGCGTCTGCGGGAACAGATCAATAGCTCCCACGCTGGAGATCTTGTAGCCCTTGCCCGCTCGATCCCCTTCATTGCTCCAGCGGATCAAATCCCCTACGTTCTCGGCCACTATGAGCGATTTAAAGTATCAGTGACCTAAGACTCAACTATGCTCGACAGCTCGCGACTTACTAGTATGCACATTGCAACTGACGTAGACCACTCGTCTGGGCAAGAACGCGACTACCTGCTTGAGGAAACCTGCATCGCATCCCTTCCTAGGAGGATCCACAATCAATGTCGTCTTGTCCCCTGCCCATTTAAGATCCTTGGTAACCGCATCGAACAGAGTTTCGGATGCGCCAGAGTGGAATTCAACATTGCTGATCGAGTTGATGGTGGCGTTGTGATTGGCGTATGCGATTGAGGCGGGATCAATTTCGATACCACAGACTTTTGTACTGCAAGGAAAACTTCAACACGCCACTCAAAACCCTCTCGGAATCATAGTGCACTGACAAATGAGACGCCAACGTAAGACTGAATAATCCGCTACCACAGTAAGCGTCCACCAGATACCGGTCTTCTTCCTTCTCCCTTGCATCCAACTCGATCTGTTCCCGAACAAAGTCGGTCAACGGTCGTAGAATAGAGGCATTGTTCTGGAAGAAGGAGCCGGCGGGGAACTACAGATCATGGAGACAGAAACGCTCAGGAGCAGTTAGAAGCATAAAGAGGATATAATCCAAGCGAAACAACAAACCTGGAAAATGATTTCTCCAACTCGCTCCGTGATTGTCTTGTTATGATCAGATACGCAGATATGCTCCTCGGGCTGCTTCAGCTTGACGTTTGTGCTCAACTGCAGTGGCGCTTTCTTGGATTTTCTTGTCGGGACCAGTGATACCTCGATCTTGACTGCCGCTTGGTCTTCCATTGCGCCATCCTTGGCCTCTTCCTCGACAACCAGACAATCACGGAACAACAACGTTGCGCCCTTCTTGTAGTCTCGAATATTCTTCTTGACATCGGCTCGTGCAGAAGGCATTGCCTTGTTGATAGCAGGAGTTGCGATGGGGCATTCTTCGATATCGAGAAGCCTAGATCGGCACTTTTCCTCGAAACCGATAGGCACGTCGAATTCCTCTTTCACCTGACCCACTATCGAGTTTTCCCCGTTGTACATGGCTTCAGCTGCCGAAAATGCTGCACCCTCAGCAATCATCGCCTCTTCCGATTTCGGAGGCACAGGATTCTTTGGCGCTCGTCGTTTTGGCTGCAATTGTTTTGGCAGATCAAAGTGTGGTGTGATCTTCGTTCGATATCCATATTGGGAGGGACTAGGGATCGTTTCCTTGACATCCGGGATCTCCTCGGACTCTAGTCCCGAAAAGTTTTTCATGGCCTTTTGCAGAACCCATCGCTTGAGCGCGAGCTGCTGCTCGTATGGCAAGGATTGGTACTGACAGCCGGCGCAAGTTCCAAAGTATTTACAGCCAATCAGACTGTTGTCTCGTTTGATTTGGAGCGGGAAAGCCGACGACATGGCGGTTTCCGGCGATTCCGAGATGATCTGAAGTGGCTCGGCATACGAGTGGTACTGAGCGTGCCGAGTTACTCGAGCCCTGACCCTATCTCCCGGTAGAGTGAATGGAATAATAATCGCCCATTCAGGTGTTTCCGAGTCGAGAGGGTAGACGGCGATACCATCCCCGTGCGAAGTTAAACCAACGACCTTGAATTCGGATTCGGTAAACTCCCAGCGGTTGGCATCCTCGGGCTGAAGCTCTTCACCGTTGATCTCTGCATCCCGCCTGATATCATCCGGTCCCCGTTTCGGCCAGGTTCGAGGTCCGAGTAAAGCAGCTTCGGATGGCGGATTGGTCCACGCTGGTAATCCCGACCAGCGCAGGACAGTCAATATGTCATGCTTGAGTACTGGGTCAACAGCTACTGGCTTCTTGTATCTGATCGGCTTGATCTTTGTCTTTTTCGGTTGAGCTGGGTGTCGACCTCGCGGCTGGGTTGGGACATCTTGGGTAGGTTCCGTGACAGCGGCTTCTTCCTCGAAATCGCCATCGACGGTTGCGAATTTACCCTTCTTTGCCGGTGGCTCACCGGCAGGAGAGGGTGGAGAACGGGGCACGGACATGTTGGTAAAGTGTGATCGATGATCGATAGTTGATACGTTTCTGACAGTCGAGAGAACGGAATATCCGCGTCGTAGAGGTTGAGCCAAGAACACAGCGGATCTGGACAGGAGCATGAACGAACTCCACAACGGCCGACTTTGCTACGCGGTAAAGTGTTCACCGTGTGCAATTCACGAGGAGATGCAGTCACATCCAAACTCAAGCTCAGAGCACCTCAACGTTCAAAATATTTGTGAGCCTCGGTGATCGGGCAGCAATCGAGAGTGAACCAATTGAAGGCCCGCCGTTCCCTAATGGAGCCTAATGGATACTGTGAAGGTCTGTGAACTGTCAAGATACGATAGGTGGTAAACGACATGGATATCTACGCATGATGCGCAAGAAGCGACGCTTTTCCTATTGGTTCTCTGTTCGGGTTCACGGCTCTGGGACCCGTCACCTGGTCCACCAAGATGCGCACGCACTGTCAAATAATGCGAAGATGCGATACAAGTCATAATGTCCGAGTCTAACTAGTCTATGCGTTATATGCAACGAGGTATGCTAAGAGTTGATGATTACTACAAATATTTGTTGTCTTGTCAATGTATGACTGAAGTGATGGTCACCGAGCCATTGATCGGAACACGCCCCTCTACATAATCTATGCGATGAGAAAAGACCCTTGCTTTCCTGTCTATCGAATCCGATCACCGGTTGATCTAGTCTTCCAGGTCGAAGGGGGGACAGCCACACCAGATGGAGCCGCAAAATTGTGCTGTTGGGTATTGATCTGCATGATCTCGTTGTCTGGTCCCTTGGTAGGAATCATTGATTTTGGTTGAGGCCTCCTTGCAGTAGTTGAAGGTAAAGGCCTCTGCTGATTGAGCAGTGCCTGCGATTCTGGACGACGACGTGTAGGAGGATTATTCGCTTGCTCCGTCACCAGCTTATCTAGGGACGGTGACGATCTTGACCGGTTGGGTCGAGGCTGATCGTTCGGCGCAATGCGAGGCCGAGAAGATTCCCCGTAAACCGAGGCAGCGGGCCGTGGCACAGCAAAAGTGTTGTATTGAGGAGATGGGGCGGCCGAAGGAGAATTTCCGCCATAGACGGAACCTGCGTTATCAGATGTCGGTAACATGCCAAACATTCCTGGACCTCCCATGCCGAAGTTGTTGTGGTTGTAGGGCATCTGCGCCATAGGACTGGTAGCTCTGCCTGTGGTGGATCCCAGACCCGTCATAGTGGACCCTCGTTCCCATGCATCCTCGGCAGCCTGCATAGCTGCAGCAACCATGGCAGCTTGGTACTGCTGTTTCGCCAAAGCCATACTATAGGCAAGCAGAGAAAAGCTTAGCGATGTTGATAAACATACAATGCACTAGAACTTACGCTTGCTGTTGCATCTGCATCATGGCGGGATTCATCTGAGCCATTTGCGCCATTTGCATTTGAAGCATGTACATCTGCTGTGTCGGGTCCATGTAGCCCGGTTGAGCCATACCAAAGTACGGGTTGTATGTGTTTGGCGTCTGGCCAAACTGAGGCATCTGAGATTGCATATTCTGAAGATACTGAGCCGGGTTTCGTGCAGGTGTTGTGTCTTCGTCTGAATTTCCATTAGCGGCCTGACCAATCTACGACGCTTTTGCGTTAGTCAAATTATACTCGGAAACCGGACACTTGATGACAGAACGTACCTCTGTAGCCTTTCGCGCTTCTTCCCTTCTGCGTTCATTCGTCTTCCGAATCTGCTCCTTTTCGACATCCTCTTCCACATTCCGCACACTTT
>JASBWT010000076.1:0-10534 GCA_030039255.1 Naganishia friedmannii | reverse complement strand
CAGTGCAGCTTCCTCACACGAACGATACACTACACATCAGGGCAACAACAGACGTCTCAGCCGCGCTTTTCGACGGAAGTGGAACAGGTGGAAAACGTACCGCCTGGAAGCGAATCGCGTCATGGATCCCGAATTTGGGAGGAGGTGAGGGTGAGGCCTTACTCTGGCCGGACCATCACACCGAGCAGAGTCAAGTCGAACAAAGTCAAAGTCAGACGACGTAATATCATCAGCATGGAAACGGAGGATAACCGTTCTGCGAAATCCGTTTGCGCTGCAAGCCCAACTACCAACCTGGTTCTTCAACACCTCATAATTCGACCTAGCGACCAGGTAGACTTGGCATTTGTTGAATAGCGCAAGGATGGCTGCGTATCCTGATCCGATGCTACGCAAATACCACCAATATGAGCGAGCATGCAGCGGTCGGTCAGAATTTACCGGCTTTGTGCAGATGAATTAAGGACTACGGAAGGTGGTAGTGCAAGGGGAGGGAGACTCTCGAACCGACGCCAAAGACGGGGATATTAGGTTTGGATTGAGACATGAGGCACCGTTCCCGTTCGGTAGGTAAGGGGAACAAGATCGTTCAGGTGAGTCTGTTGGGCATGTAGTAGAATCGCTGTGATATAACTGTAGGAGAGCAAGGGGTTGGCAGCTGTAAGTGGAGGAGAGCATCTTGAATAAACCTACCAGAGCGGAGACGAGACCGGACCGGTAGCCGGAAATCTCACGACTACTGATTTACAGGTCATTTACGGTCGCTCTTGACGCGATCACGCAGTGGGTTTGGCTTGAGACCGGGCGGAGATGTCCGCTCGAGGCCTGAAACAGTGGGCATGCGGGCGTATTCCGAAACGGCAATTCTTGTTGCGTCTGAGCCGAGGAGGGCGGAGGATCGCGGAGGGAGGGACAATGAATGATGGTCAAGTGATGAGTAGTTGACTATAACAACCTTGAGCATTGGACGTCCGTAGGTTATTTCTGTTGCTCCGGTATCCCCTCCGCAGTCGCCATGAGAATCTTTATTGTTTACCAGGCCGCAGTCTTGCTCGCATTCGCAGGCACCGCATTGGCGGATACCATCTTTATCGAAAGTGTCAGGAAAATCGGCAGCAACGCAACACGAGATTGTTACCCGCGAGCTTGGGTTCGCGCCGAAGATCTGAGGCCGGGAAGGGAAGTAAGAGCGGAAGCGAGGTTGAAGGTTGAGGGAGACGGGTGTGACAAGGTGGTCAGCAAGTGGCAGGTGGGTTTGAGAAAGAGGGAGAGGGCCATTTTCAAGTTTCAGTGAGTCCACGTTTTCTTTGAGCGGAGCGAGGAAGTCGGAAAAAAGTCAGGAAATTTCTTGCGAGGCTTTACTCTGCATTAAACCCACGCATGCTTTGATTCGCTTCTGTTAGTGCGGCAAATGTTACCCTTCCCGAGCGACCGCAATTTAAACCCGATGCGGACGACGAGTTGCGTATGATTTTGTCCCGGGCGATATATTCTCCTCGCATCATTCGCAAGGCAGAAAGTTCGAGAGATACAGACAGGAGATGGAGGAATATGGCAAGTCGTCGGCCGTCACCTTGCGTAGCTGTTGTGCGGAATGAATTGCTAACCTTACCTTTTCCCGCTTGATAGAAGCTCAACTTTCCGCCAAGTCGCTCTGGGTTTCCCGCTCGGCGATACGAGATGTCTTTGATACCGTGTTAGATTTGCCTCTTGGTGGAACGGAGGAGGACAGCAAGTCCCTTGATTACTCCTTATAAAAGACGTCGGCCAACATTTTGTCCTTTCCCACAGCGTACCATGACGAGTCGGCTTCGACGTATCTCCGTCCGTTTAGAGTAAACATTCCTCCCACAAACGTGAGTGTCTTTAGTTTCACGAAACGTTCTGCGACGACTCATGCGTTCCAGACAGTTCCCATACACAGCTTCTACACGCATGGGAAGGATATCGTACAACGGGGCTCAAGATGTAAGCAGTCTCGGTTAAACCCGATATGCCTCGCTACTTGACACTTATCTGATCTACTTCTACCTCTATAGATTTCATCGGTCGAGGAGTTGTTCGAGTACTATTTCCTGTTGACCTACAATGACGGAACAGTAGTGGACGTACCGGCAGGGGTGACCGCGTTTGTTCCAGCTTCAACCGCCGAGCAGTACGAGCACGTGGACACGCTGCCTAGTGTCGTTCGACCCGTCCACTTGAACGTTCCAAGGGCCGGCGACAGACCTTCTGCAGCTCCCAAGGAAACGCCTGAATGTGTAGGTTCTGTCGAGGTCTCAAAATTGGGTGTATCCGTGCTGACTGTTCTTCATGGGTTGTGTAGGACGACGGCCTAGTGTCGGACTTCAAGGTCAGCGTTGAGCTCCCGCACGACGGTATACTAGCGGCAGGTGAGTACACTCCTCTTTCGACAGAATAGATACCGTTCCTGATCGCCATTCACGCGCAGGAACGACGTATTCCCTGAATGTGACCATCGAACAACTCGGCAACAGCACCGAAGTTCCTGCAGAGGTATTCGTGCGCGTCAAGCCTTGCAAACGAGATACTTGGGCGGCAACATACGCTTTTGATGAGCAACACAAAGCACAGGCGACAACGTGCGACGATGGCTTCACGCCGTTGCCCGGGGTGATACAATTTCGATCCTCGTCATTTGGCATGGGAGATGCAAGGGAAGGGTCAGTTCTGATGACGAAACCAGCACAAAGTTATGGCGAATCGCATGGAGTTGGACCTGCGATGAGGTATAGCATGATGGGTCACCCTCGAGATCACGGGTCCGTCGAGGTTGTCGATGATTTCAAACGTACCAGGACCTTGCAGGTGAACCTCACCATGTAAGCTCAGCGCGGCCGCAAGTTGAAGCTACCCTGACTTTGGTTCACGGCTGCCCTTTACAGTCCCGACGATATTGCCTTTACCTATAATCACACGCTGCAGAGCGTGGAGAATCGACTCTACGTTCGCATGCAAACCCAGTTTTCATGCGAAAAGACCAAGCCTCCGCCTATTGGTGGAGCGAGAGCCGAGTTGATCGATGACGATCTGTGGACGACATGGTGGACTGCTCACAGTAAAGCGTCGCCCCACAATAAAGCCAGGAAACAAAGAATTGTCACTGGCAACGTCACCGTTGAGATCCTGCCGCCCATCACATCATTATGGAACGCTTCGTCGCCTTTGATCGACTATAAAGATCCCGCAGCAAAGGCGATTGTTCTCTCCACCATTGATGCTTCGGTTCTTCAAGATGGCGAGTACCCACACGTCAACACGCTCGTCATCGAGTCCGAGCAAGACCGGCAACTTCACAAGTTTGACATCTACCAGAGGCTTCCCATTTGCAAGCATTATAAGCATCACGGCCGCTGTCAGTCGGGCTTGGGAGAAGGACTGACGGGTGAGGTATGGGCAAGGTATCAGTGGCGACAAGCGCAAAGTGTTGGAGGCGAGGAAGAGGAAAAGGTGTCACCTTTATCCTCTACGGTGGAGAATGAGTTCTTCAGTGCGCAGGTGGTGTTGCACTAGCAGGTTTGCGCGCTCCTATCTCGGCTTTTCAATCGTGGCGTCGTATGTTGTAAACAAGTAGTGTGTGCTTTGATTCCCGTTTGTAAACAAGTTATGATATCCTCTTCCGACCGCAACGGCTGCAGGCAAGCTGGCGGAAGATACAGGATAACCAAGTCATGAGGGCACAGAGCCGGTAGCAACTCTGCACTCCACATCGGCTCGGCCGATACATGCCGATACAAGCGTGTGGGCCTGGTGTCAACAATGAATGCTGGAATAGTGTCCGCAAAGAGCATGAACGGAAACCTTCTTTGAGGGCGAAAATGTTACGGATTTCATATTGGCATCCGCATCTATACCCATTTTCAACGAATTATAACTTCAACTATACGACTTCTCGAAGCTAAACGAACCCTTCTCTTCGCTGCGGCACTTGTTGCTCATCGAGGTGTTTCTGAATCCCACCCAAGAGGACCTTCAAGATCTGCTCGGCTGAGACCGGTGCGCCGTCACCGTGATAGACGACTGTATCAACGATATCCCGTACTTCGTGTTTTTCCTTGATACCGTCATCGAGCGCTTGTAAGGCTTCTCTCGCTTCCGCTGCACATGCAAGAGAGATGGGTCTTAGTGGCAATTATAGGAGGGGGAGTGAGATGAGTGAACCTACATTCGTTACCAATCTGAAGGAATTGGATGCCCAATTGGTTGAGCGGGAATCCACCGCGGTCGAGCTGTGACAAAGCGAGTATGAGCGAACAGCCCAGATGATTATGGTACGGCGCGCATACCCTCGAAGCAATAGAAACAATCACAGATTCCGGGTCATCTGCGCAGCATAGTCAAGAATTAATTCATCAGGCAATCCCAGATATCGCAGGCGCACTTACCAGTAGCGGCCCCATCAGTCAATACGATTACGTTCACAGGCTTCACGTCCTCGCCAACCGGTATCTGCTCGCCGTTGGCTTTCAGCTGCTGAACATGCTCCAGTTGATCCATATACGGCTCGAGAATGCGCCGTAAGGCTGCGCCGGTCCTATATGGTGGTGTCAGAATGCGATTGTCAGTGTATGAGCAGAGAGGGAAGAGTGAGAGGCGTCTTACGGTGTACCATTGGTGGGTTTCACCTTGTTGAATAACTTTTCCACACTTCCTGCCGTCTGTTCACGTTGCACAGTATCAGCATATGTAAATGTAGGACTCTTCTTACGCGATCGCCGGAACTGACCGTCAAATTATACCCTTCGACCATACTATTCACGAAATGCACTTCTATCCCATCCTCATCCACTCGCGCAACCCTCGTCGCAACATCCATCAACGCACCTCGTACCTGTTGCCATCGACCACCGGCCATGGATCCGCTATCGTCGATGAGAATGATGGTGTCGTATTGCGCGAGGATGGAGATATCTGCTGTTGCCGAAGTTGGACCTGAAGTGGAGGCGAAGGCGGAGGCGGAAGGGGAAGGTATACTGCCGCTTGAAATGTCCCGACTATGATTGATGAACGGATTCGCAGAAACGAGACCGGCTGCATGTCCCGGCGGAGGACCGGGAGGCGGAGCATACGCGCTCGTGGAAGGGGTGTGAACGGCATTATGGCCCGGCGAGGGACCTGGCGGCGGTGCGTATCGAATTGGTTCACCCTGTGGCTGTACGTCGGCTTCCGCATCAAGTGCAGAGGCGAAGGGGTTATTCGAGCCTGTACGAATCGGGGTGAGCGGCGGAGCGAGGGTTCCTGTAGCCGGAGCGGATGAGTCGAGAAGAGAGATGGCGGCAGGTGGCGCTGTTCGTGCGGGTAGTGGAGGTGGAGCTGCAATGATGGAAGATCCAGAATGATCAAAGTGCTCCTCTACTGCGCGCCAACGTGCTTGTTCGGCCTCTGCACTCTCCCTGCTAAGCCGCATCGCTTCCTCTTCCTCTGCCGACTCCCGACTCAGCCTCAACGCTTCTTCGAGCTCCCGCCGTTCCCTTTCTGCTGCGAGAGTATCCAGCGGAGTTGAAGAAGCAATGGGTGCTGAACGTGAAGGACCTGTTGTCAACTGACTGATTTGACGGGTTAGTTCGGCTGTAGCTTCCGGTTCTGGGTCTGATCTAGAGTAGGGTGGCGGAGGCGGCTCGGTTCCTTCTTCAGTGGGTCGGATGGTTGTCGGCTGAACGACGTGAGCAACAGAAGGACGCGATGTAGCTGTCGATGCACGTCGCATTCCGGGGCTTTGAGCCGCACTGCCGCCGGGCAGGGTGTGATATGGTGAATGATAGGCAGATTGAGTACGGAGAAGCGCAAGCTGAGATGTTCCGCCTGCGTGATCTGTACGTGGTGGCGGGAACAACGGAGAAGGAGGCAGACCTGTCACTTGTCGTGCTTGTACAAACGAAGAAGCGAGATGCGGTAGCTATACAAGACCGAGGATCAGCTCGATAGGAAAAAAGGACGAAAAAATTTCGCAGCACTTACTCCGCGTTCGAGGTCCTGCACTTTGAGCGAGACCTCATGCCTTGTTCTACCCTTGGCGAGCTTTGCCTGGATGTAAGCGACGAAAAGGGCGGTGGCATATCTACGAAGAAGCACAGTCAGTCCTTATCTCTTTCTTTGACCGATGTACATACTCTGGCCGAACCCGCCCACGCTGCTGGCGTTGCTCCGAGCCGAGTGCCGTGAGAACATCGAACTGGTCGAGTACCCGAGGGATGAAAAGCGTATTTGCAGATTGACGGGGATACATGGCGGCGGTTGACGTCCGTTGATTCGGTACGCTGGAATGGAACAAAGAAGGTCGAGAGGGTGGATAGTTATCCTAGGTATGTATGAGTCAGAAGAACAGGAGCGCCCGCCTCAAAAGTGCATTTACAGCCATTTCTCGTATTTATCGGCCTGCAGATAATCAGTATTCAGTATAGATACATATAGTACAACGCAGCAACAATACATAATCTCCCGCCTACCCGTCCTCCCCGCTACACATCAGGAGCAACAGCCATCTTGCCACCCTCGAACCCGCGCCGCTCAAAGCATCCAAACACCAAATCATATCCCTCAAACTCGTATCCTATTCTATCTTGCCTTACGTACCCGCTACCCAACATTGACTTGCTAAACGCAGACCAGGCTTGTCGAGATGTATCCTCTTCCTGCTGTGCTTCACCTGCAGCGGTTGCTTCGTCCTCTGATGGCGTGGAGAGGAAGAGCGTGATGGAGAGTCGACCGGGTTGAAAGATGTCAATCACTTTGCGGATCAACGTTTGCAGGTCCGGACGGGTAGTGGTGGCGGCGGCGTTGTCGTTCGTGGAGATTGGAAGCGGCACGTTGCATTCAAATGAAGCAAAACTCCATCCTTCCTCGGGTGTAACATGGATCGTGAAATATCCACCACCTTCGCCTTCCTCTTTTTCTTCAGACGAGGACGAGCCGGATCCAACAATTCCATTCGCGCTATACCCGCACGGCTCGAAACCGAATGCGTCAATCGTTGTCTCTTCTCGTGGGAAAAGCTGGTCAATACCGAGATGCGTGGTGAGGATCGCTCCTAAATGATGACCAGAACGCGCCTTTAACGAAGCCTCTTCCGAGGACGAGCTGCGTGTCGGATCGAGTTCAGCAGGGTGGAAGAACGGCGCACGGGCAGCCGGTGTGAGGTGAGTCATGAGGATTTCCAGCGTTTGGTCTTGTCGGCGTCGAGAGGATGGAGGAGGTTGCCGTGTGGATCCCGCTGCTGAAGCGATGGCGCGTGATAGCTGGTGATCAGAAGGTGTTACAGCGAGGCGTGTTGAAGGTGATGTAAGGTAGAGTAGCCAGTGGTCGCCATTCATCGGTCCGACGGTGTACGCCGCTCCTTTATGGTCTAACAGGTGCCAAACAACACATCATTAGTGTGCAGTTCCTGCTGCCAAAAAGTAGAAACGCACCAAACACGCCATCCAAGAACGAAACCTCCTGTTGCCAGTTTCGATGCGGTCCTTGCTGTCGCTCGGGGAAGAAGAATGATTTTCGGGAGTAGAAGCAGCTGTAAACACACCGCACATCTCCACATCAGCAACCTTCCTATCATCCGAAGCTACCGTGGTCATGCAGACTCACCGCCAGACGTCCTGGAATCCACAGTACTCGCGTGCGATATCGATGATCTTGTTCAGACCAAGTAGGTTGATGGTTGTTCCGCAGGTTTTGAGGATGACGAGGTGTGGCGCGACAAAGAGAGATGATTCGCTGCAGGAGAGGGAAGGAGGGAGAGTGCGTTAGTGATGCTGTTTTTCATTGCGAACGGAATTCTTTGATGTGGTTCAGGTGTATTGCACACGCGTTGCTGTTTGACAGCCTTGTGTGATAGCTGTCACTGTCGCCGTCTGGTTGCACCACCTTTCGTCACAGTTCGTCGAGAGGACATGTTCCGTCTGCGATACACGCCGCGAACCGCATCTTCAGCCTAATGCAGAGCCGCTATCCAAAACCCGCTAAGTGGTAGCGTCGTCCTCCTCCAAGCGATCTGAGCGTTCCCATGACCACACCGCGCACATCTAGCAATCCACAACTTCCGATCAAAGATAGCATCTACTCACCTCAACAGATACGCATCCACCTCTTCTCCCTCGATCACACTCAACACCTGACACCGCACAATCTTCAACATCTCCTCCCACGTCTCCCTCGGCACCTGCCTCAACCCCTGCCATGCCTTTTTATCCCCTTCCGGCGCATCCCTATACGTCAATCCACGCCTACTCGGCTGCGCGTCGAGAGGCAGCTCGTCAGCACTCGGTGCAAACCATATCTCGAGGAGCTTTTCGGGACCTTCGAATGGTCCGGGGGAGGTATCGGCGAGGATGTCGGTCGTGGTTGACGCGTGGTGCGGGAGCAGCGGGTCACCGCCTGTAGGGTGGCCGTTGGTGGCGGTGAGAGGAATGGTCATGGTGGGGCGGAGAGAGCGGAAGATGAGAGCAGGAGAACGCCACGGCTGGTCAGGTTGTTTTCAAAAATAGAGGAGACAGTGGAAATGGGAATTCAACTTTTTTCTGAGACGGCTCACTTTGCTTCCGCCAAATGCAGATGAGCAGAGTCAATCCATTAGGTAAGCTCGACCCCCCCAGCTCTATCTAGCCTAATCACCTACCTAGCACGACCATAAAACCCATACTAAAAGAGGGGGTGCGGCGCGCGTCTTTCGGGGGTCTGCTTGTCCCGATAATGTTCAAAGCCTTTGGGCGATGTCACAACATTAAGGAGCATTCGGAGATAGAAACGCTCACCTTGAGACGGCTTGGCAAAATACATCCTCCCCAAAGTCCCGCCACTCTTTCTTATACGCCATCCCTTTGTTCTGCCTGATTTGTAATAGACCAAGAGCCGTGGAGCGTCGGCATACGTCACGTCTCGTGTAATATCGGGATGACGCTGGCAAAACTCGAAGAATGACGTTAGCATAGACTTTCCACTCTCTGGATCGTCGATTAACTGCTGCAACTCAGCGTCCGCATCAAACATTACCGTGTTCTCTCCAGGTAAATGATAGGCTAAACGCATAATGGAAGGGAAATGATCATGCATCGGGAACGCCAATAGTCTCCAAGCAGCCTGTTGTGCACAAAGGTACCGGCTACCGACGTACCGCGCTATCTCATCCACCGGAGCTGGAACCAACGCATCTCCCACCAACACCATCGCTCTATCTTCTCCTTTGTAGATATACTTGTAGATGTACTTGACGGCTCGGACACCGGTTGTAACTTCGACGTTAATATGACAGTTGTACTTTCGAGAGAGACCTGGACTATAAGGAATAACAAATCTGTTATCGTAAACGTGCCCATTCTTTTCGATCACTCTACCATTATTTCTTCGACGATACTTCGGATACCCATCCTGCTCCATTGTAGTCTCCTCCCGCCATTCCTTGGGAAAGCGCTTTGAGCATCCGCCATCTCGCCAACACATAGACTGTTCAGTACAGGGGCCATGTGACATGCAAGTGCTTACAATAGCATAAAGATCTGGATCATGTTCCTGATCTGGAATCTCTGCCATCACCACTCGGTCCACGTCAACTGGTGTTTGAGGGCGAAACCCTGATTTCAAAATAATGAGAATATGAGCATGCGGGAGCCCTCTTTTCTGAAACTCTATCGTGTGAACTCGTCCTGTCACTTCACCCAGAACGTTACCTTTCACCAAGTCATGCATCATGGCCTTCAGCTTCAGCCAAAAGACCCTCGCCACTAAATCTGGGCGGTCGACTGCTGTCCGTCCGGGTTTAAGGCGATCCTGAATCTCTTTCCACTTCGGATTGCATGTTAGGGTTATAAAGTAGCTGGGACTACCGAGCACGCGGACGATTCCCATCGCGTCTTGAAAAAGCTGCTGCATAGCGCGCGGCCCGCCGGCGAAAGACGATGGAAGAATGACCTGTTTACCTAGATCATGAGGAGCAATACCTGCGTCAATAGCATCAGTTAACCCGCGATAGGATTCAGCGCGCAATCGTGTTTGATTCATTGCAATGTATCTTAGTCGACAGTGTTCTGTCTGCGCATAAAAATCGATCAGGTACTCCTGGAGTAACTTGCCTGCCCTTAGCAAAATCGAATACTCTTCTTCTTCTTCAAACACCTCTGTCACTGAATTCCATTTCTGCCGCGCGTGGATGTGATATGCAATCCACATCCTCTGCGTCAAGCGGTTATACGCTTCCGGTTCATCCTGCCCATCGGACTCCATGTCATTTTCCTGCCTCTCCTGAACAGCCGCTCTACCCACACCTTCGTTGCTTTTCGACAGCGGAATGAATTTATGCCATCCATTCTCGCCATGGGGATGAATCAAAGGAAAATGAAAAGGAAGAAAGGTAACATGTAGCTCGCTCACTGGATACGGTGGCTGATCACCACGTCTTTGAACCCAAAGGTCTCTCCCTCTATCTTGCTGATCAGACTCCCCAATGAAAACAGCCGCAATTTCTGTAGTATCTCGAGGCAAATTATATCTACGTGGATCGGGACCTCCCTCGATCTGACGAATAGAC